>CM056050.1:308289999-308457499 GCA_029574335.1 Rana kukunoris
CCCCTGGGGCGTTAAGCTCCAGACGGGGACTGAGGTACTCACATGGTCCGAGCAGCCGAAGCCGACATGGACCCCATTCTTTTATCGGGTCTGCCGAAACAGAACCCACCCAAGTACTAGGTGGGGCTCCCCCCAAGGGAGACCCCATTAGAGCAGGCGAACTAAGCCAGAAGGCCATGTCCACCCACTCCCAAGACGTTCAGGGCTGGCCCGAGGACCGGCACCCTACTAATCTCTCTATGACAAACGTAACACCAAACAAAAAGAAAACATAAAAGTGACAAACAAGGGGTAAATAAAAAGAAAGTGAGGGAGAAGGAAGATGAGGAGAGTGAAAAGTGACCATTGTGCAATACGATGGCCGGCCCTTCAGCCAGAAAATTCATCTGGTCCCAGCCAAAAAGGCCCGGCCCTAGAGGCAGGTGTGAAAAAGTGTGTATATGGTGAAGTGACCGCGGTGCCAAAAAAAGCAAAAGTGCTGAGAGAACACTAGTGCAAGTATGGCACCCCTGAACTGCCACTCCAGGGGCACATTCACCATAGGCTTTTCTCACAACCCTGACCAACAGCCTGGACAGTCCCAGCCCCCTTCACTACCAGGAAGGAACAAGAGTTCTGGAAGCTCAGGGAGAGAGCCTGCTCAGGACTTTAAGCTCCCCCACGTAGCCTCTTTCACTCCCTACCTAATTATAATCGGGAGGTACTAGCCTACAACTGACCCCCCCTTAACACTAGGGTGGGGTCGACGTTCCCTCTCGAGAAACTGGCAAGGTTAGGAACTGCATCAAATCCAGGCCAGATGGCCAGGGACCCGACCGCATGTTTCTCCATCCCGATCAGAAGGCTTTCACCTCCACGCCAGCGTCTGCATCTGCCACCGCCATCCCTTTCCACCTTGCCATGTACTAGGGACGGTTAGCATAGCGCCCCCTCCTGGCAACTGATAAGAACAGATAATACACTGGATCTTAGCCAAAAGGCAGAGAAGCGATGTGTCTATGCATCTATTAAATCCGAAAGTGAAGATAGCAACAGCTGGTAGTGGTCTATGGTTTATTGACCTGATAATATACTGAATAACATTGTTTGATAAACAAGGGGAGTGCAAAATCTGGTGCAACTCTGCATAGAAACCAGCTTTCAGATTTTATCGCCAAAGGTTAATTGAACAAGCTTATTTGTTAATATGCACAGCTGCATCAAATTCTGAGTGCTCCAGTTTTAGTAAATCTACCACACAGTGTTTGTTTTTAAATGCCTGTTGCGTGCGTGCGTGCATATATACACACTATATTTACAAAAGTATTGGGATGCCTGCCTTTACACATGAACTTTAATGGCATCCCAGTCTTAGTCCATAAGGTTCAATATTCAGTTGGCCCACCCTTTGCAGCTATAACAGCTTCTGGGAAGACTGTCCATCAGTGCCTAACCTCATAAATGCCCTTTGGAAGAAGGTCAAGCATTCCCTTCCCAGAAGAGTTGAAGCTTTTATAGCTGCAAAAGGTGGGCCAACTCAACATTGAACCCTATGGACTAAGACTGGGATGCCATTAAAGTTCATGTGCGTGTAAAGGCAGGCATCCCAATATTTTGGTAACATTGTGTATAAGCTCATACTCATGTCAGAAAAAAATACAGTTCATACACTTTTACAGTTTCTAAAACAGTACAGCCTTCTGCACCAGTAACACCATCTTGTGACAGATGTGTGGGCTTCAGATCATTTTTCGGGTTCTGAAAAACAACAATTTTTTTTTCCGGACATGCTGCATTTTTTAACAACGTTTTAAATTATGTCGTTTTTTGGGTTGTAAAAAATGATCGTGTGTGGGCTAAAACGACGTTAAAAACCCGCGCATGCTCAGAAGCAAGTTATGAGACGCTCGTTCTGGAAAAACTACCGTTCATAATGGAGTAAGCACATTCATCACGCTGTAACAGACAGAAAAGCGCGAATCGTCTTTTACCAACAGGAAATCAGCTAAAGCAGCCCCAAGGGTGGCGTCATCCGCATGGAACTTTCCCTTTATAGTGCTGTTGTACGTCACCGCACTTTGCTACAGCATTTTTTTAAACGATGGTGTGTGGGCAACGTCGTTTTAATGATGAAGTTCGAAAAAACTATGCTTTTTCTACATGCCAAAAAATTATCGCGTGTACGCGGCATAACACTAGTGAAGTCTCAACAGATATATTATATCTATTTTGGCATGTAGCTTTATTACAGAAGACAAGGGATGCAGTAGTGAAGTATTATGTGGGGATTCACAAAGTCTTTGTGTCATATTATGCCCTGTGTATTAAAACTTTGAGTTTGGCACCTAAACACTTACACATGCAAAAATTACATTATTACTTTTAGTAAACAAACTACAAGTCTTACCCTTAATTTAAGGGGAGCCACATTCTTCTGAGTTCCACTCCACAGCTCTTGAACCAAATCACCATAACACTTAGCCATATGTCCTTTCATTCCGATGGGGTTTGTTCTAAGGTATAAAAAATACATAAAAATATTTAAAGGGCAATTCCACTTTTGTGAAAAAAAAAGAACGTCCCGCAGAAATAAAAATGTCTGCTTATGTGATTGGCTCACTGATTTTACCAGAAGTCAGCACTAAGATACAGGTCAGATTGTGGGCATCCTCTAACAAAATGTCATTTTTGGTGGGTTACCGCCAAAATCTAAATCATATCAACAAGGATGAAGACCTTGGCAATTTCCTCATTAGAATCCTGCAAGCGCAGCAGGTGACTCAATTTAACTGCTTTCAGCCCAATAACTGCACATTTACGGCCAGGTGGGACAAGTGTCGCAATGGGAGGATGCACCCTTATGTCCTCCAGAAGCACAGCAGATCACCTGATCGTCATACCGGGCAGCTGTGTTCTATCCCAGTATGCTGTGACCAATCACAGCGATCACATGTCCAGTAGTAAACAATGGCTTTCATGCATGGCATCATTGCTTACTATTGTGATGCGGTCTTGAGATGGTTAAAATCACTCCCATTCTCATTAACTTTGCACATGGACCCAGACAAACATGTATTTCTTCAGAATAACAAAAAGGTAGGAGTCTGCAACAAAGTTTGTTAAAATCCTTGCAATGTACATAGATCACCCAGGGGAAATGTTTCATTCTCAACAAAAGTGGAGGTACTCTAATGTGACTACCTCTCCCATCACTTCTAATCTCTAAAATAATTCTATTTGCTTTTTTAGGATTGCCATTGTTTGGCAATCCCCAACTAACCTAGACAGCAGGCCTGAAAATCCACCTGATAAAACTTGGGAGAACATGTGAACAGAAGACTAGATGGCAGCCTAGCAAATTTGGGAAACAGATGTTTGATGGTGAAGAGCCCAAGAGACACCAGAAGGTGAGGAATGAGCTCTAATAGGGAAGGGTGGAACACTTTCGTTAATGGCATAGTCCATAAAAATAAGTTGTTGGATCCACCTGCCAAAGATGGCATGGGAAACCAGGTGCCCTCTACAAGGACTTACAGGCAGAACAAAGACTCTGCGCAAACAGGGGCCATGGTTGCTAGGTTCACCCCAACAGCTCTGACCACTCAGACAGTTTAGGGAACATTTCCATGGCAATATTTTGGGGGCAGCAGAAAGGGAAGAACAATGCTCCTCCTGAGGTGTTAAGAGGAGATCACCCTAAGCAGAAAGGAAGTTTTTGGTCTCAAAACCACCTTGTACTTGTGCAATAAAGGAAAAGCCTCTACACAACAAATAGAAGAATGACACAATGCATCTAACTACACACAGGGGGGTTTGGGTATGATCCCCAAGATAAAACTGATAGATACCAATCCAAATACTGAAAGCCAAAACAATATAGATGTGTCAGAAGAAAAAACTGAATGGTTTAAAAAAACAAAAATACTTCTCCAGAAGAGAAATCACAGAAAGTCACTAGCAAAAAAACTGTAATCTCATGAATGCGCACTGGGGAGACTTTTTGCCCCTGTCCAATAATTTGAAGGCAGTCTGCATATAATGTATGGTCTATGAATACAAACAAGCCCTATGTCCTAAACTATACAATGAAGATATATTTGTATTTAAATTTTAGCTGTTTATTCTATACCATTATCGTGACCCGTCACCAAATGTTTTTTTTAAATAAACAAATAAATTCTCCTACTTCTGATGTGCATTGGGGATACCACATATGTGCACATACAGTAATTAGTTGTATTTACCCATACTAGGGCAAGAAAACATTGCACATTTTTTATTTTATTTTTTTCATCCTACCTTAACACACAGACACTCACACTGACACTAATCTAGATCAAGCCCTAAACTAATTATTTATACGTGATTAGGAGCTGGTTTTATTCACTCCCGATCATAAGTATGAGACCATGATCGAGCACCAGGTAGCACGGGAGAAAGCCCACTGTCATGTCACCGTGTATATATGTTAAGCTGTTGTCAGGGTTGCCGTCCTTTGACAAACGCCACTAACCTAGACAGAATAAAGGCTGCTTTAACCACTTCCCCTGGGTAGACGTCATATGACATCATTTACTTTGAGTGACAATATCTGAATGATACCTGCAGCTACAGGCATCATCCAGATCACTTTTTTCAGCCAGCGATTCCCTACTATGTAAAAGCCATCATAGCAGCTGTTTAGACGCTTGATTGCTTTTACAGGCAGTGGTGCTTCTCCGGTCTCTGCTGTGCGATCACGAGCCAGAAAATTTAATCTGGCGGCAGTTTACCATAGAGCTGGGCGTTGAACAGATGATCCCCGGCCTCTCTATGACCTTCAGATTCCAAAAGTGACATCACTTCCGGCTTTGGCAGATGTAAACACTGCCATTTATTTATTTTTTTGCTGTAAAACATAATTTTGACTTTTTGTTTTTTTTGATCTCAGGCTATCCAGCATAGAGGAGAGATACCTTGGGTTTATGCTAACCTGGGACTTCTTTATTGTAAATTGAGTTTAACATTAAAAAAAGACAGTCACTTATAATGTATGCTATATGATTAGAAATAATGCTCTAAAAAAGTAACTAAGGAATTCTTTTTAGATTTTGTTTATACCTGCCTGTGGCATTGTTCCAGCTTCCAGTGGCCACCAGCAGGTGTCGCTCTGCAGCCTAGTTAGCTCTAAAATTATTCCCTACATCTCAATTCTTGATCATTTACCGCAGTTGATGCCTCTACAGCAGTCATCACCGCCTCTACTTTAGCATCCTGCCCTTATACCCCACTGATCTGGACACTTGGCTTTCTCAATTATGCCTTGCTGTTCTCAGCCCAGCCCTGTCCCAGCTTAAGTTGTATATAGTGTATGTGGTTTGATCTTGCTTGTTTTATTATTTGATTTTACTTGCACTAGTATTGTTGTAATCTAAAAATTGCTTGTTAAAGGATGTGATTTTGTTGCTTGCTGTATATAACAATTTGGCCTTTTCACGGTTGTTCAATTGACAGTTTTTGCACTTATTCCTTTGCATGTATTGCCTGCTGTGGGTTTTCCGGCTAGGCCCTGCCAACATAGGATTCTGTGTACACCCCCACAAGACCAATTTCAGACCCAGTCTGCCAAATATGTAATCACAAACATGAAAAACTATTTTAAACAGACACTGAATGGCCTGATAACGCAAATAGATCTGCAGATTCTTATGTGTCCACACACATTTGCTTAGTATTAAACATAAGTACCTGTTTAGCTCATACAGATGCCTCCCTGAGATGAAGTATTTTGTTAGAGGCTGAGTGTTACTGACACATTGGATACTGGAGTTCATAAAGCATGTATTTCCAAGGTTGCTGAGGCCTGTTGCTCCCTTTTCAGTAGGGACTAAAACAAAAAAACAGTACCAACAGGTTATCCGCCATTATGAGCAAATTGATTAAACTGATAAAATAACAATATAATGCCTTCTGTATAAAAAAAAAAAATATATATATATATATATATATATATATATATATATATATATATATATATATATATATATATATATATATATATATGTTTTTTTTTTTTTTTGTGGGGGGTAGTGGGGGGGGGGGGGTTCTCCAATACAGATAAGGATAGACAGAGAAATCTTTTGTAAGGTAGATTAAAAGGCATCTTAGACTGAAGCCGCTTCCTATTTAATTGTAAAAAAAAAAAGGGTTAAATCTCTTTAACTCAATAGAAGGGCCAATATTATCAGTGTTAATAATAACATTAACATGCACTAAAAATAATACGGCTTTAGTTTGTATAAACCACTTTGGTTATTTCACTTAATATTTTGTATTCAAGCTCAAAAAGATAGCATTCAACTCGTAGACTTACCTTTATGCCTATCTATTTTACTGCTATTTGCAATAAATGACATTTCTTCTGGCCAGCTCATGTCTTTGTTGCGAACTGAAAAAACAAAAAACAAAAAACAATGTCAACAGTGAATAAGTAGAATTTTTACATTTACAATAGCGAAAAAGTTTAATGCTACTTAAAAAAAAAAGGCATGCCTCTTGTCAGTCCAAATATGGCAGTATTCAACCATATCTGTATGTCATAAAACACAAAATTGGATTGTGAACCAAGTGGATTTGAAAAAGCGGCGTTAAAACACGGGAGTTTTTAGACCTGATCCCCACCTGTGTTAAGTTTCGACAATGATTTCCTGCAGGAGACTCAGCGGGATTTTCTGTGAAAAGCAACAGGCGGAAAGCCCTATTTAAATCAATGACAGGCTGACAAGGCCCACAGCTGTTTCCATGTAATCAAGCGTGCACATCTACAGTGGCAAGATAAAGTATGTGAACCTGGTCCAAGTAACGACAATAGGGTTGATTTACTAAAGTAAAAACCACTCTGCACTACAAGTGAACTTAAAAGTACAGTTGCTGTAGATCTGAGGGGAAGATCTGAAATGAGGGGAAGCTCTGCTGATTTGATCATCCAATCATGTGCAAGCTAAAATACTGTTTTTTATTTTCCTTGCATGTCCCTCTCAGATCTACAGCGACTGCACTTCCAAGAGCACGTTCAAGTGGACTTGCAGTGCAAAGTGGATTTGCCTTTAGTAAATAACCCCCAGTGTGCTTAAGGTGATAACATACAAACAATTCAAATTTCTCATGTTTTTATTGAACACACCAGTTAAACATTTGCAGTAATGAAGTAAAAGGTAAGCGAATCCTTGGAGTTGATAACTGGTTGAACCTCTTTTGGCAGCAATAATCTTATGAGAGCACTTTTGGTAGCTCTGGATCAGACCTTCACAATGTTCAGGAGGAATATGTGACCATTCCTCTTTACAAATCTGCTACAACTCAGACACATTTGTAGGATGTCTGGTGTGAACATCTCTCTTGAGGTCATTCCACAGCATCTCTCTCTATGGACTAAGGTCTGGGCTCTAAAGAGGCCATTCCAAAAAGGCATTGGTCCCATCAGAGCCCCATTCTGAAACCAGTTTGTGGTGGATTTACTTCAATGCTGAGGGTCATTTGTCCTGGTGCATCACCCAACTTCTATTAAGCTTCAGCTGGCGGACAGCCTCCCTGACATCATCCCATAAGATATTTTGGTAAACTTGGGAATTACTTTTCCCCTCAATGATTGCAAGTGATCCAGGCCTGGAGGGAGGGAAACAAGCCCAAATCATGATGTTCCTTCCACCATACATTACTGCTGGGATGATGTCTTAAAGGAGTTGTAAAGGAAAAAAATGTTTTGCCTAAAATAATGTCTGCAAGGTAGACAGACAGAATAGTGTAATGATTCTGTTAACAAACAAGTAAATACCTATTAAATTCCTTCATCTATATCACCTCCGGCGTTCTAGTTTCTGTTCTCTCTAACACTTCCTGGTTTGACAGTTTAACTTTTGTTTCATCAGTCCACAAAACTATTTCCCAGTATAATTTCAGTTTGCCAAGGTGGTCTTTGGCAAACTTCAGGCGCAGCAATTTTTTTTTTTTTCGCAGCAGCAGCAGCTTCCTCTGTTATTCTGCCATGCTATAGTACTGAACTATCTCCATTTACAGACAATTTGTCGACTGATGGATGCCCAATCATTTGAGATTGAGGCATATCCCTTTCCAGCCTTATGCAGGTCAACTACTCTTGATCAGGTCTTTAGAGAGCTTGACCAGCAATCTTAAAATGTTTAAATGTCTTTTATCAAAGTAGCTCTATACAACACCTTCAAACCAGTTTCTTTAATTGGATTGCAGGCGTACAAACTACCAACTGCAATTAGCTTTTGTTAAAGTAATTAGTCTATGGGTTCACATACTTTTTTCCTGTAGCACTGTGTTAATATGTGTGTTTAAATAAAGGTTATCAGCAAGGACATTGTGTTTGTGCCAAGGAGTTCACATACTTTTTCTTGCCACTGTACATGTAGGGAGGCAAGACCAGGATCAGACACTAATAGAGGGTGGAATGGAGGAAATGGGAGGAGGGCTATGGCAGGTTATAATGGAGATTCTCATATTACAAACATTGGCCATTACAGTACGAGTTATGCTACAAAAACAGACATGGTAAATACAAGTGCTAAATGCAACAATGAACTTAAAAGTGTGTGTGTTCACCAATGCCAGAAGTTTGTCAAAGTAGGAGAGTTGGTAGCTTTGGTGCATGAGGAGTACTATGACTTAATTGGTATTGCTGAATCTAGGATTCATTCTTCACATAATTAGGCTAATAATATTCCTAGCTATTCTATTTCTGAGAGACAGGGTAAAATTAAAAGGTTGTGGCGTTTCTATGTAAGACGTGATCTAAAATGAGTTTGAAAGAGGATTTTGTTGATGGACAGAGTAATGACGCTGAGGAATTAAAGGTAAAGTTGCATATAGGTGTGGATAGGGGCAGATGCTGAATGGCCTAAGGTTATTAGCGGTGTACCCCTAAGATTAGTGTTGGAACCTTTATTTTTTATCTATTTATAAATAATTCAGAGTTCAGGATTAAGGCCTGTTTCACAAAAGTTTCAGCTTGTTTAGGAGCAGTGTGAACCACAAGCTTTGACAAAGTATTTGTAGAGCTTTTGGCAAGCTTCGTTGAAACATTTAAAGTACCATTCAGCTTGTTTGTAAATGTTAAACACAGATCCTAAGGCGAGTGTTGATTGCCACTTTAAGCAAGCTGCTGACAGGCTTCAGCAGGCTTTCAACAAGCTTCAAACAGTTCTAAAGCCTGTTAGCAGCCTTTCTCGTTCTCATTCTTCTTATTCTTTGTATGTGCCAGGTAAGATGGTCGACATGCTTAGCATGTTTCTGTCATAGTTTCCCATGTTTTTATCATGTCTCTGCACGAGACCAGCGTTCCACTGGAATATTCCGGGAAGTGCTATATGTGTTACATGTATGCTTGGCAGAGTGTTTCTTGTGTTTACTACGATTATGAGGCAGAAATGTGGGCTTATGATGTCACAACCTCAAGATGCCAATCAGAGGAAGCTTTGTATTTATTGCCAGAAAACACTGCTTTTTCTGAATGGCTGAGCGCCGATCAGATAGACTCAATTGTGTTTCGGTATCAGACAGGAAGTTTCGGCTGCAACCTGGAACACAGTGCGGTATGCTAGCCTTATCTACATACAATTTATACCGCACATCCAGAGGCCTCATGCTAGTGAGGGACAATTTGGCCCAAGCAAAACTATGTAAAGTATATCAAAAGCTGGAGTTCAGCTTTAACTTGGCACATATACGTGTGACACAGGGCTGCCAAGCTCCCAAGTTTAGCAACCACTCACTTGAGCTTAACCTTTAAGTGTGTGAATAATTCTTCAGTTATAGGAAGCCACAATGTTGTATTTTAACTTCTTAAAATCTTAACTTTTAACTTCTTAAGGAGAGAAAGCCATTGACCTTCAGGAGGTGTCAGGGATACCGAAGGATTAGTTAATTGAAGGGAACCTGCCCAGAGAGAAATATGGATGCTCCAATGTTAAATTGTCTTTGAAAGTGCATGCTCTGGACCAAATCATCTTGTTTTAGGTCTCATTACTTACTGAGTCATAAAATGTAATGTCCCTAAACTTAAAGTTTAAGAGTTAAGAGTAAAAACGGAAAGATAAGGATGACAAACCAGGTCAGCAATTGTTGATCCTATATTTCTGTCCCAACAAGTTACTTTTTAAAAAACCTTCCAAAACTAGAGTTTATAAAAGCACTGAATTAGAAGATGCTGCCGTATACATGTGATGAACCAGGGGTAGTGTAAAGCGTATAGGCTGAACAAACACTATCTGCGCCCAGAGCATACACAGTGTGTGCGAGGGCTTTACACAAACCACCAAGCATAACCGCATACAGCTGGATCTTCCTTCTGTACAGTCATGTGAATGAAGCCTTACTCAACAGTATCACAAATACCAATTCAAAACACAAAAACAACTGAAGATAGCGATAGCATTGAAGCTCCTACTACTACTATATGTATGTGTTCGTAAATCTAGCTGCTATTACAATTTACCTTCTATTACCAAGTGCTGCTCATCCTGAATTTTAAGATATTCTAGTCTATGGTCTTCATCATCCAAGAGAGTGAGGTAGTTCTAATAAAAATAAATAAAGTACTTGAGTGGACATTTCATATACCAACACATATATACACAAAGGTTATCACAAAGTCTAAAGTCTACATCACTACATTGCACAAAAGACTTTTGAGGTAACAAAGCAAGAATTTTGTTAGATGCACAATTCTACATAAAAGTGTTGCCCAATACCAGGGATCAAGTAAATGCCTGTTGGGTTTTGAGGGAAGAAGCGTTGTACCACCCCCACAGCTCCCCAAGCTCCACTTCCTCTTTTCAGGACAGTGATCTCTCCACCTTGGATACAGCGCATCATAGGTACTTCACATAAATTATTTTCTTTCAGACAGCATCTGATATTCTATGCAAATGTGCTTCTTTTCTGCTAAAATAAGATTCAGGAAAGAATAGCAACATTGGTGCCAGACACATGCACTATCTTACCAAAAGTATTGGGATACCTGTCTTTTTATGTACATCAACTTCAATGGCATCCCAGTCTTAGTCCGTAGGGTTTAATACTGAGTTGGCCTTCCCTCTACAGCTATAACTCTTCTGAAAAGGCTGTCCACAAGGTTTAGGAGTCAACAAGGTCAAATATTCCCATGGACACACTCCTAAACCTTGTGGACAGCATTACCAGAAGAATTAAAATGGTTATAGGTGCAAAGAGTGGGCCAACTCAATAATAAACCATATGGACCAAGACCCCATTAAATTTCATGTGTGACTTAAGGCAGGCGTCCTAATACTTTTGGTAATATGCTGTATGTATGCGAGTAAAAGGAGCCGTGGTAGCATGAAATAATATTGTTGGTGCAGAAGGTCTCAAGTGCAACTTCCTCCTATTATTAACCCTTGGTAATGTGAACCTCTTACTAAGCCATCGTTTAAAGATTTGATCTCAACAAAATCCAAATTTACTGCCCACAATCATTTTTGGAATTCTTTTGGTAGCTATATAGGATTAAAACTTTTCTGAAGTCACACCTTTAGGATTAAACCCCAGCCAGCATTTCCTAAAAGTGAGGGGAAACATTTTCTTTTAGACAGCAATGACTGGACAGGTTTTCTCATTGCAATATTTATCCTCACCTCTTGTGTCCATCACAACTCTAAGGCCCCGTACACACGAGCAAATAGATTTGTTCAAATCGGTCGGACCGACCGATTTGAACAAATCTGTCTGCTGGCCGTTTTGGTTTGATCGCTGTACACACGATCAAACCAAAATCCCCGCCAGCAGACAGCGCACTGACGTGGCGGTGACGTTGACGCCGCCACGTCAACGCACCAGGAATTAAATTACTTCCGCTCATGCGTTGAATCCATTCGACGCATGTGCGAGAAGATATGTCTGCTGGTTAGCGTACTAACCAGCAGACATATCGGGCGGACGGATTCCCAGCCGACAGATTTTAAAGCATGCTTTAAAATCTGTCGGCTGGCCAAATCCGTCTGCTCGCCCGTACACACGATCGAATCTGTCTGCTGGGACAGTCGGGCCGACCGTTTCCAGCAGATAGATTTGATCGTGTGTACGCGGCCTAATACTTTGGATTTTCTACTACCCTGTTTAAGTTACAATGGTCACATATAGTGGGTGAATATCTCCAGCTTGGACACAAACAGCATTAAAACTTCACAGTTCTAGCCATTCTCTGTGTCCAAATTAAAGAAAAAAACACTTTGATTTAGAAACATTTTAACAAAGCAGAATACATTCAATCACTGATTACCTCACTATTATACAACCACAATCGCATGTCTTCTTCTTTGATGCGCAGTCGTTGGGAAAGATACTCATGGATTTCTTTTATGGTCTGCATTCTGCTAAAGCAACCAGTATATGCCAGGACTCTCTTCAGAGGAGCATTGGGAGATGGCACATTTCCTATTTTTATAAAGAAGAAAAATGACTACAATGTTAAGATGTGTTGACGCATCACACATCTAAATTACACAGCTAGTTGCATTCTTCTTTTAATTGCATACAGGTATAAGATTAAGCAGGACAGTCTTATTTTCCATATTCGTAAGCAAAAGAGTCATTTTAGGAGGATATTTTGAGTATCTGGCATGCCACTTTGAACAAAAGGGCACACATTTTTGTATTATGTGTCTGTGTTATCACATACTTTTATGAAAAAGTATCCTGTTCTCTTTATTTTGCTGTGTGCAATAACAGGTGATCATGCCAGTCCTACTTTCTTGCTTCAAATTGACCATGCTGGGACTGATGTGCTTTAATGCCTGATGTGGTCAAATTTCTACTTAGAATTCAACTTGGAAGCACAGATCGCCTGTACTCCAGTGGCTAGACTTGTGTACTGTGGTTTATCTACCTCCTGCTGACACTCCCTGCTTGCAGTCTGCACCTCCAGCTCTCTAAGCCCCTCATGCAGCTGAAAAAAGAGGTCATAGGGTTACTTATGAAAAATAAAAAAGGAATATAAATATGCATGTATTTTATTTTATTTTTTATGTATATACACAAATGTTTTGCCTTGCATTTCTATTTTAAACTGAATAGCTGGTTTTAAAAGTTAAGGGTTCGCATATATTTTAATGAACTGCAAGACAAGGATTTTTCTAAATTTTTTATTATCCATCGAGTCCTTAGGCCTTTTTTTTTATTTAGGCGATGGCTCAGTTACACATCTTATATTTTTAAGATTTTATAGTCTACCCTCACATACAACTTTTTCTTTTCTTTTGCAGGACAGATAGAGCAAGTTTTGAACACATATGTTTTCTTATTTCCTTGAGAAAATACGTATCTATTTGCCCCTGAAGATGTCACAATTGACAAAACATGTTGGGCTGAGTCGGGAGTCTGAGGGGAGAGGTGGCTGTTTATAGAGTAGATTAATCTTTGCTCTTGGCTCTGTGAGTGGCTCATCTTCATTGGAGCACTGCTGACATGCTGTGCCAAGTAATTCTAATCACACTCTGAGTAAATTTTTAATGAGTATTTAATAAACAAGAAAGAACACTATGGTATCCTTTTATTTTCTTTTAGAGCAATATTGAAGGTTCCAATTAATCATGCTTGGGCCAGAGAGCATTCTTGGAAACCCACCAGTGGATGGTAGTTTAATTTTGCTGATGACCTCCATTGCCTAGAGTAATTTTGTTGCCATCTGAGTACAAGTGTTATTAATTGCAGATGACCTTTGTAATGAAAGTCAACTGTTAAGGTGAGCAGACACATTTTAGGGGTTTGGTGGAAGTCATTCCTTTTGGAAGAACACACTTTGTGTTGGAAGCACTGCAGATGAATTTATGGATTATCACATATGGACATTTTTTCACTAATTGATGTTGTTTGATGTTTTTTGTGGCAATATACCCATATTATTGTGTGGTTATTTAAAATCATACACTTATTGTGGGAAATTGACACAGTTCATTATTTATTTATACACCTACTTTTATAAAATGTGATATAAGCATTGTACCCTTTTTTTAAATGTTACTTGGTGAGTTTATCACTGTGGAACTTGCAGCTGCAGGTCAGGGAGACCAGTGCACAAAACGTATTGAATATTGAATCAGAGGAAAGCAGTCTTTGCAAAATAACTGCTATTGTAGAGATCTATCCCTTGATAGTACTCAAGGCCAAGTCCAGACTTGACTGGAAAAAGGTCAGGATGAGTACTACAGAGTATATCCTATGATGAATTGATCTTGTTTTGCACCATGTGAAGTACGCCTTCTAGGAGCAATCATAGACTTTGTGAGAGGTCAACATCATAGCTTTAAGGAGCATACCAATAACCAATATGGATAGACTCCCTATTGATTCAGGGTCAGGGATTCAACAGCCATGCCATGAAAGCCAGCAACTGTAAAGCAAGGTGTTAATTAGATCATTGAGACTGGGAGAACTCACAGGGTGTCTTTCAGGAGTCTAAAGAGGTCTCCGTAACACTTCTGCCTGAGCCAATTTTGTGCAATAAAAATCACCAGCATTGCCCTCCATTTACAGCAGACTGCTTCAGGGGAGAAAAAAAAGCACACATTAGGGTGAACTAATTCCATAGAGTCATTAGAGCACACATCACTATGGCTAGATGACCCTGGTCTGGAAACAAACTTGCTCAGTGGTTATGAATAAGGCCTTATAGGTTGAAACACGTCAACCTTTCCTATTTGCATTTGTCTACTGTGGCTTGTCAATAAATACATCAATTTTTAAGAGCAGCGACCGGAGTGCGGATCATCTTTTCTTCATTTGCTCAGTTTGTTGTCGAATCTGGAAGCCAGGATGTACACATCTGGCAATTACCACCTGTGACAGTGGTTCTGAAAAACCACCACTTCATGCTACTAAGAAAGTGAGCCTGCCCTCAATTTAACGAGACACTGGAAATCAGACGTGTCCCCATCCAGGGACCAAATCCTAAATCTAGTGGCCCTACACTTTAGCTATGAGACCATGATGGCCTCCAGCAATGGACACACCACTGTCACAAACCAACAGTGGCTGCCGTGGTCCACCTGGACGAAAGCTGCGAATATTACATAAAGACAACCCTCAAAGACTCTCATTGCACTCTTTCTTGACCGAGCAACACCTTATTCTTCATTTCAAATCTCTTTTTCTCCTCTTTCAGACCTCGCTATACAAGGTTCCTTATGTGTTATCTTCAATGTTTTATGTTATCACGATATGTATCTCCCCTCCTCCCTTGTGGCACTACTGCTCCCAATGGGGGTGCCACATTGGTGGAGTGGATGCCTATACTTGATATGTATCTATAGCCTATACCCCACGCCTAGTATACTCGTTATTGTTAGCAGCACAACCTGTTCTGATGTAACTCCTGTTATACTGTTTTTGCACAACGTACACTCTTTAATTGTACTCTGTACCTATTTTGAAAATCCAATAAAATATTTGAAGTAAAAAAGAAAGTGAGCCTGCCATATTTTCAGACCTGAAATATGCATGGCAGGGCTGGAACCTGAAGTTTTGCCCAAGAATCTGGCCAAAGTCCCTTTGAGACTTCTAGTTTCTCCTTGATTGTTGATGTTTGCCACTACTGTATCACTGTCTGACTGAATCCAGATCAGATGACCTTGCAGTTGAGAGGTCTCCAGTCTCTTGTCAACTGGATCCTTAAACAATGGAAAGTCTTTACCAGGAACCGTCAGTGTTTTTTTTTTAAGGCCAGAAGTGGCAGGATCCATAATAGGAACCGCCTCCTCCATGTAAACACCTCTTTAATGGCTTATTGTGCAGCAAAAAAATTGGGAGGAGAAAAAAGCTGGCCAGAAGTAGATCATTTACCATACAAAATAGGATGCAGCAACAAGTGTACTGGAAAGGTTAGGGACAGGTTTGGAACTTTTAAGTGAGCCCAAACTGATACGATTACGGAATTTAGAGGTAGATTGCTCAATAACTAGACATGTATGCACTCTACTAATTAGAAACAAACCAAAAGATTGATATCAAGAGAGTATGGGTTTGTGGAATGGAATTCCATTTAACTAATAAGAGTAACATAGGGGTATCATCCCGGAAATATATTTGAAAAGAATGAAATTTATCTACTTTTCTGTGCTTTCAAACCAAAAGACTGAACCACTTTAGGCACAAAATCATCTAAAAAAAAAAAAAGAATAGACCGTACTCCTCATCATCCTCAGCGGTGTGCACAAAAGCAGCTGCAGGCAAATCAGAGAGAGACTCTGGAGGAGAAAGCATAGAAGTATGCCTACAGCCTCTGAGTTCTTAACTACCATGGCAGAAATGTTTAAAAACATCTGATAACGTCACAAAAATTACTTCCCTGTATAAGGCAGAAAAATGAGCTAAGCCAGATGGAGCCAATGAAAACTTGTAAGAAAATACAGTCTCAAACAGGACAAAGGTCAGGGATGCCCATGTCAAGTCCTTGAGGAGGAACGCTGCCAGCCAGTAGTGGGAAAAAAATGCGGTACAGGTATGCGGGACTACTTCCTTCGTGCCTTTAATCAGACATGTGGCAAGTATGTAGAATGGTGAAGCTTCAAGTAAATCTCACAAAGTTTTAAATAAAGTACTCCAAAATCATCTGTAGAAGCAACAGAGTTTATATTGGTGGCTTTGACCATATCACTGTTAGGCAGCAGCAAGAAGAAAATTTATCCATAAACCGTGCTATGGCAGGGAACTCCCCTCACATTGAGAAGATGAGAAAAAAATGTAAAGCCGCGTACACACGGCAGAGAACCTCGACGGGCAGAACACATCGTTCCGCCCGTCGAGGTTCTCTGCCGGCCGTCAAAATCGGTGACCCGCCCGTCAGGGAATGGCAACCAGCCAATCATCCAGGCGGGCCGTCGAGCAAAAAGAGAGCGTGCTCTCTTTTCGCTTGACGGGATTCCCGACGGGCAGGGCGAGCGCTCTGTGTACACACGGCCGAGGTCCTCGCTGGAATGCAGCTTCCAGCGAGGTTCTCGCTGGTTTCCAGCGAACCTCGTCGTGTGTACGCCGCCTAAGTTGTGTGTACCTGACTTAGCACAAACATAATAGAGCAGCACATAACCACCAGGGGGCCTATGGCACAGGCCAGTGTGGTGCAGTAAGATTACCATGGTGTGTGATGAAGCACTGTCCCCCCCCCCCACAGTATCTGGAACACGTTGCAGCACAAAAGCTCCACAGTATTAACCCCACAGGAGAATTACCAGGATACCAGATATTAAAGATCAGTTTATAAATTCAAAAACATAATTGATCCAAAGCCATTATAATGTCTTTTAGAAGCTATCAGCAGCAAAATTAAAGATCCTACTTGTTATTTTGTATAAACATTTGCATTGATTACATTTTAACTTTGAAAAACACTTAGACTGCATAGCCGCTAGAAAATGTACAAAAGCTCTAGGTCTGACAAGTGACATAAAAAATGTTTACTATTTTTGTCCTGCAGAGACCAGAACAAGAAACGCTCACTGAAATTCCAATGAGTGTTTTAAAGCTTTTACCTAACGTAATTCCATCTGCTATTCTTGATGATACCTGAGCATAAAATGTTTAGAAACCAATAAACAGCTGGAAACCTCCAAACACTTTGGAACATTAATTTATAATGACTCTCTATCACTATTGTTCTCTTCAGTATAGGTTTCTAATTATGTCCCAATGTTCATTTTATGTGGCATAAAGTTAAAGAAATTCAGGTTAATATTTGCTGCAAAACAAGTGCAGAAATTTGTAATTCATATTATTTCTGTATATAAAATAGGCCACCCTGTACAGAATATGCAAAACAGTGCATTTTTTTAAGTAAAAATATAAAATGATATAGTACTACAAATGTAAAAAAAAATAAAAAAAAATGTTTATACGTAACAATATATTAAAAAAAACATATACAAGTTTGAATAAAGGCATGCAATATCTTTATACTAATTTCACACAATGCTACACAAAACAGCATTCTGAGTAGCAAAGCAACAATGTTACCTTAACAATACCCCCACACTGCAACATAATATCCCTTAAAAAAGAAAAAGCAATTAAGGTAAGAGGATTAGTTGTAAGATTACAGCAAGAAAGCATTTTTTTAACCCAAGATTAATTACTGATTCGACAATAATTAGCGCACAGCAAAAAAAAAGTCACCAAGATTTATTTCAAATTAAACAAGCTTTTAATTGGTCTGGTCAAAAATTTAAGATTACAATTTTGTTTTGTTTGAAAGGTAAAAAAAAGCCACATATGCCAGGAGAAAGACATTTAGCTTCATTCTCTACAAGGCTCTTTCAGCACTGAACACAAAGACCTACAGTCTGCACAAGAACAAGTTAGGTAGATTATGAAAGTTGTAGCTGGCTTTAAGACATAGCTGAAGGCAAACATGTTTTTTTTTTCATGTTTTTGATAGAGTGGAGAGGCACTGAACACCGTTTTCTTGCCGTCTGTGGCACAGTACGCGAGATTCACCCTTACTTTCTGTTTGGCCTTTTTAAAATACTATAATCGAGACTGAAAGTGAAAGAAAATCCCACATTTTGGGATGTCACCAGAACAGGAATAGAGGGGAAATTCTACAATGGAGACACCGGTTCTGGTGACAACCAAGGATTTCTTTGCATTGAAGGGTTTTCTTATCAATTTCTGTTTTGGTAATGAGACAGAAAGTGAAGTGAAATCTCCCCAAAAGGAACAAAGATGACATAAAAATTGGCTATAGCCCTCCCTTAGTCTTAAGAAATTTAAAAAACTTGGTGTACTTTAGAGTAGAAACAAATGCAAAAATATATATTATTTTTGGATAAAGCAAGGGAAAGGAGGGAACATGTCAGCTGAACTGGGGAGAGTCCCATTCACTGTCTCATAGTCACAACACGAAGTGAGAGGAATTCCCTCCAAACTGAAGGAAAGCCCTGGCAGTCACCAGGGTCAACCAGAACTAGTGTCACCAACTGGAACATTCTCTTCTTTTCCTGTTCCGATGAGATTCCGTCTAAGAATGTGGGATTTTCTTTCACTTTTGGTGATAACCACCAGAACAAACAGAGAGGGCCAGCTCTCCCTAAAGGGTTTTGCCTTCAGTTATACTTTCAACATCAATGACTGAAATATATCAGTTTAGGATAGTTGTAGCCTTTTATAATTCTATATTAAAAAAAAAAAAAAAAAAAAAGAACATTAAGTACCAGGATCTTACCAAGCAACTACTTCTTCACAGCACCAATCAAATGCAAAGATGCATCCATTTCTGACTGGCGACAGTGGGGAAATATCTCTACTTACAGGTATATGTAAGAATTTTAAACACATAAAAAGAGTAAATACCTTTTTAAGATTATGAAATTATTCCAAAAATAGGTTGCAAGCATTCTGCAATGTACACTCAATTGTTCGATTTAGAAAAGGAGTATTTTCTTGTGCAAGACCTTAGGTAAAAGCCCCATTAATTTAAAATGCAGGTTGCAGAGCTAACAGGCATTACAGTGGCATAAAAAGTGCAATCCCATTCTTGCTGCATTCTTACATTACCTCTGGGTAAATGCTGAGGAAACATTCTTAGGCTCATCATACCCATATTCACCCAGATGTTAGACTGTTGTTGGCGGGTCACAGGCTGCTGTCTCAAGAAAAGCAAATAACGTGGAAAGAGCTCCAGTTCTGGGAGGTTGGTTTTACTGTTTCGGATTACCTAATAAAGAAATAAAACCAGAAGACAGCATCATTTTAGATTTAAATTCAGTTAACATTTCCCCTAAAGTGGAAGTCCATGCAAAAACGAAAATCCCTGCATCTATAGCCACCAACATTCTAACACTATCTTTTCTAGTCCTGAAAAGAAAAAACAAGTATACATAACTATTCTACAGGCGATCCGACCCAATCCCCAGCAGCGGAAGCTTTTGTCCCACTCTGAGCTGTCAGCCGCAGCTTCGCTGTGGACGACACATCTGCCAATGGAAGCCCCATTGTAATGCTATGGGCGACGTCACTTCCCATTCATTTTACAACCATTGTGGGACGTGTACTCAGTAGAGCTTCCGCCGCTGGAGATCGAGTCGGATGGCCTGCAGAAAAGGTATGTATACTCGTTTTTCTTTACAGGGCTAGAGAGGTTAGTGTTAGAATGTTGGTGGCTATAGATGCAGGGATTTTAGTTTTTGCATGGACTTCCACTTTAATGGTTGCATTATACAATATAGACAGAAAAGGTACCAACACATTTGAACCCCTACAGGTAATTGGCCAATGCTGTCGCACAGAATTGGGGAAAGACCTCAGTTTTGAGTAAGCTCCGACTGCAATATCTTTCTTTGGTCCTAGCAGTTGAGCATAAGCAGTCTTGAATCCCTGATGGAAGCAGGTGTGCTTCGATTCCTGTGCTGTATACTAGTTTTAAAGCAGTTAGGCTCCTTTCACATGGGCTGTCCGATCAGGTTTGTCTGTCAGTTTTTCAGGCGGGCCTTGCACTCTCCCCTATGGAACAGAGAATGTCAGTGGACACAAGATCGCTGACATCAGCCACTATCCGATCTGATGAAAATAGACTGACGGTCTATTTTCACCCAATTTCCCCATAGAGTAGAGTGGGACTGTGTCCGTCACCGCTCAGCACAGTGATTAGAGACGGACCGGTCATCCGCTTGCTCAGTGGGGGTTAGCAGAGCGATTCCCCGCTGAGCAAGCGGATTCGGCAAAATGGAGTGTGAAAGAGGCCTCAGGCTGAAAGTACTCACTGAGTTACTAAAAAATTCTCTTAGTTCTACACAATGAACTACTACCCTGGAAGTAATAAATGGCTGCTTCCATCTGTGTTTTAATGTACAGGTGTGACCATAATTCAGTCTAGAATACATTTGTCACCACAAAAGGCTAACAATGCAACATATGATTCAAGGAAATTTTACACACACACACACACACACACACACACACACACACACACACACACACAAATTTGTGCTCATAAGTTTAAATACCCTGGCAGAATTTATGATTTTGTCAGGACCTGGGCTTGAACCTGGGACCTCTTCTGTGTCTGGCATTGACTCTTCCCATTGAGCTATCTGGGATGCTTGACAGCTCCCTGTCTGATCTGCTGGACAAACCTACCTGATCCATTGGAATACTCTGCCTTGTGTCTTGATTGTTGTTGAACCTTGAACCCCTAGCTCCTCCCATGAACTTCCTATAAAAGCCTTGTCTCAGCACTTCCCCATTGCCAGGTTATTGTGCCTTCCCAGCCAGTGCCTTGCGATTTGTCTGCTCTGCTGCCATTTGTACCTGCAACCACCCGTGTTTGACCCTTGGCTTGTTCCTGTACTACTCTTCTGCCTGATCCCAACCTGCAGCCACTCGTGATTGATCCCTTGGCTTGTTTACTGATCACTCTGCTGTTTCATCCTTGTCTGCTCATCCGCTACTGTACACCGGCTTGCTCACACCCTGGTGGGGCAAAACTTGAGGACAGCGACCTGGTACTAGCTTGCAGCTAAATCCATCTCCACCATTAGGAGCTCTGGGGAAAACCAGCTAGTACTTAGACTCCGCACCTCAGGGGAGCCCGTATTATCTGCCAGAAGTGAATGCCTGTATGCCTGTCCTGCCACTGCTGTAGCAATTGGCCTTCAAGCCTGATTGTGACAGATTTCTTGGCCATTTTTCAGATAATATGAATGATATAATAAAACTTTACTTTCACTCAGGGTTAGAGTTTATTTATTTATTATCAATCAACTGTGTTTACTCTTTTTGAATCATAAAACAGAAACTACCCAAATGACCCTGATCAAAAGTTTACATACCCCAGTTTTGAAAACGGTGTATTGCCCCCTTTAACATCAGTGACAGCTTGAAGTCTTTTGTGGCATTTGTGGATGAGGCTCTTTATCTTCTCAGATGGTAAAGCTTTCCATTCCTTTTGCCAAAAAGCCTACAGTTCCTGTAAATTCTTGGCTTCATGAACTGCACGGTTGAGATCGCCCAAGAGTGGTTCATTGATATTGAGGTCAGGAGACTGAGATGGCCACTCCAGAACCTTTGCTTTATTCTGCTGTAGGCAATGACAGGTCAACTTGGCCTCGTGTTATGGATCATTGTCATATTGGAATGTCCAAGTATGTCCCATGTGCAACTTTCTGGCTGATGAATGCAAATGTTCCTCCAGTATTTTTGATAATATACTGCATTCATCTTGCCATCAATTTTGACAACATTTCCTGTGCTTTTGTAGCTCACACATCCCTAAAAACATCAGTGATCCACCTCAGTGTTTCACAGTAGGAATGGTGTACCTTTCATCATAGGCCTTGTTTACTCCTCTCCAAATGTAGCATTTATGGTTGTGGCCAAAAAGCTCCATTTTGGTCTCATCATTTCATATGACTTTGTGCCAGAAAATTTGATTCTGGTCTCTGTGCTGTTTGGTGTATTTGTAAGTGGGATACTTTGTGGCATTTGCGTAGTAATGGCTTTCTTCTGCCAACTCGACCATGCAGCCTATCTTTCTTCAAGTGCCTCCTTATTGTGCATTTTAAAATGGCCACACTACATGTTTTCCGAGAGTCTTGTATTTCACCTGAAGTTATTTGTGGGTTTTTCTTTGCACCTCGAACAATTTTCCTGGCAGTAGTGGCTGAAATTTTAGTTGGTCTACCGGACTGTGGTTTGGTTTCAACAGAACCCCTCATTTTCCACTTCTTGATTAGAGTTTGAACACTGCTGATTGGCATTCTGAATTCCTTGTATATCTTTTTATATCCCTTTCCTGTTTTATACAGTTCAACAACCTTTTCCCGCAGATCCTTTGACAAATCTTTTGCTTTCCCCATGACTCAGAATCCAGAAACTTCAGTGCAGCAGTCTATAAGGAGTCCAGAAACTCATTGACCTTTACACACACACACACACACACACACACACACACACACACACACCAATTACACGCAAACAGATCAGAGGTGAGGTTGGTCATCTTTACTAGCCATTCAAACCACTTTGTGTCAATTTGTGTGCATGTTACCATTCCAAAATCACCAGGGTATGTAAACTTTTGATCAGGGTAATTTTGGTCGTTTCTGTTGACATTATGATTTAGAAAAAGTAAACCCAGTTGATAGATAATAAATGGGTTCAGCCAAACACTAACCATGAATGAAAGCATTATTTTTGTTTCATCACTCATATTCTCTGAAAAATGGCCAAGAAATCTTAAATTCTGCCATGTAAACTTATGAGCACAGCTGTTTATATATACATATATACACACACACACACACACACACACACACACACACACACACACACACACACACACACACACACACACACACACAAATTATTATTATTTTATTGATTTTTTTTTTTAAATGCAATTCTGGCTGCACCAGATTTAATAAGTTCTCCCCCCACAATGTTAAAATGTTGTTGTTTACAATGTATAAGGAGATCTGCCAGCACAGTACAGGTAGCATTAATTGTGGTAAACAGTAATGCGAGAAAAAACATACGTTTTGGAGTCTTCAGAAAATAGAATGTAAAATATAAGCAGCGGTTTTTATGTTTTTCTAAGTAATGCTATGTTAATGAGAACACGTAACAAATGTGGGCGTTATCTTAATTTGGCTACAAAAATGGGATTACACTATGCAGCAAAACTTAAATGAAACAGCTAAATACATAGTCGGAATATAGAATTATATTATATACTTTATGTTTACTGTTTACCAGCAACATTTTAAAAATCTGTCTGTCCTAACAAAGGGCTAACGATCTAGAAGCTGGATTTTGGTATTGTATGGTATGAAGGGGAAATTCAGTGTTTCTTTTTGTCAAGTGGGGACAGAAAAAAAAAATCTTATTTTTAGGCATGATGTGCATAGTTGGGTTTTCTCAAATTTTACTGCAAAAGTGGAAATGCATCTCAAGAGACATCTCAGTGATAAATATACTGTGCCTAGGACTATAATCTAAAACAATGATAACTTTTAAAGCAGTAAGTAAACTCAATAATAAAAATATATATACACATACAATACATCTGAAAAAAGTGTGCCAAAGCAACTGCATTCACAAATCGATTATCTTTATCTCAGATACATACTCAGCTGAAGACATTCAGTATGAATTCCAGGACTGACTGTTACTTACTGGTCGAGGTAAAGACAGGTTTGCGCCATACCAATGATAAAGTGCTCTCCACACTGGTTCTGGTACAATTTCATAATCCTTTCCACGGAGTAGAGAAGGATTCTGCTTCAATCTCCCACCTTCCAGCGTCAAAGAAGGGACCTTGTTGGAAAAAAATTAATCTTTTACGGAAAGATGCATTGCAAATTGTGGATTTTTCTTAGATGTTACATGTTTACTATATACAAATAACACCTTCTTAAAGAAGGTTTTATATGACATGCTGCCAGTGACGGTACCATTTCAGCCTAATAGACCTCATCAGCATGGGTCAGGACTGGCCACAATGTGAAGTATTACAGAAGAGGCTTTAATAGACCACAAAGTACTGGTAGGATATTTTTACAGAATCCTCACTTGGGAATTATATGCAAATAACCCTCACCAAAAGAAGAAAGGTATTCTATGTAATGTCAAGTTCCTGATATAAGCTACCATTGAGTAATATTTTGTTCCTACTGTATATCAGATTACCTACAAAGCCAACTGATCAAGCAACAATGGTGGCCAGATTTTCAAATACATGGCCAAATCTCAAAAATTACTACATTTTGTAGTTTACATACATAGAGAGAGACAAAATAAACTACTAGCACACTGGCAAAAGCTACTGAATAAATGCCGTAAGCATCCTGACAAGTCAATACATAATTTTAGCAGCAGCATTATTTGTTTTTAACACCTGACTGGGCCCAAAACAGACTTATCTGTTATGATAATACAATCAATCAAGCATTCAAGTGGGGCTTTAGGCTGTAGAAAACCAGCTGAGCCTTAACCTGTAGAATTCTACCTATGTTGGACCATTAATTTGTTGCGTTTTTACCCTCCCCCAATGTACAGGTCTTTGCATTCCTCACTATAGTGCATTTGTTTTCCAGGGACTGGTGGGAGCAAAAAGCAGATGCTGGTCTGTGTGGGAAGTTCCTGTAGGCTTTAGGCCTCATGCACACTGGACGTTAAAATAACGTTATAAAAATGCTAGTAGCTTTGCATTGAGTTTTTCTATGTTTTTTCAATAGCGTTTTTTAGCGTTAGGGTTTTTTGCTGAAGAAAACATTTTTTTTTATTTATTTTCTTGATCAAAAATGTTAAAAAACGCTGGTAAATTAAGTTTTTGAGCATTTATGTGCGTTTACCAGCGTTAGAGCGTTTTTACAGCTGAAAAACGTCTCTCAGAACCCACTAGTTTGGGTTTTTTTTAACCTAAAGGGCACACCAACACGGATTGAAGCTGGAGCGATGCTCCCGCCATGTCCATCACGCTCGTGTTAATCATCTAATTTTCCTTTTCTCTCCCTCTTCTTATCTACTTCTTATCTACACTCCCCATCTGTTTCGCCCCCTACCTCCGCAACTGAGGACCTTATCTCCAAGTACTAGGAGGCCATCCCTTTACTTCTCCGGTTGGGCTAAGATCACAGGGTGGCCGGTAGTCAAACGGTGTATATGGCCCAGTAATTGTGGCGATGAGAAGTATGACTGTATAGAGGGTATAGGCTAGCTTTTGGGCCACATGTTATGATCTATGTAATGTACCGCCACTATGTGATGTACCGCCAGACTGAATGCGAACCCTTTATTGGAGGCCTCTTTGTCGGTGGGACTGTCAAATTTGATCACAAATGTCAAGTGTGCATGAGGCCTTAATGTCCAAGCAACCACACCACATGTAAACAAACTGTCAAAAAAAGTTTTGGCAATGAAAAATGCCTATTACAGCATGATGGCACACCTTGCCATAAGTCTAACGTGATAACCAAGTGGCTTGGGAAACAAAACATCAACATTTTGGGTCCATGGCCAGGAAACTCCCCAAACCTTAATTCCATTGAGAACTTGTGGTCAAGAGGCGGGTGACAAACTCCAATCATTGATTATGCAAGAATGGGCTGCCATCAGTCAGGATGTGGCCCAGAAGTTGATTAATTATACTTCAGGATACAATAGTAACATCTGACTGAAAGAGCTAAAAACACAGAAGCAGCAGACTTTGTGAAAATGTATATTTTTGTAATTTTCAAAACTTTTGGCCACAGCTGTATATACTTGATTATATATATATATATATCTATATCTATCTATATATATATATATATATTATACATACATACATACACACATACACACAGTACAGACCAAAAGTTTGGACACACCTTCTCATTCAAAGAGTTTTCTTTATTTTCATGACTATGAAAATTGTAGAGTCACACTGAAGGCATCAAAACTATGAATTAACACATGTGGAATTATATACATAACAAAAAAGTGTGAAACAACTGAAAAAAAGGATTTTTAATAAACAGCTTACCTGTAAAATCCTTTTCTTGAAGTACATCACGGGACACAGAGCGCATAGCCATTACACTTGGGTTATATGGGTACCTTCAGGTGTGGACACTGGTGTAATCAATTTCACAGGAAGTTTCCTCCCTATATAACCCCCTACCACTGGGAGTGCTTCAGTTTTGTAGCAAGCAATTCTCCCGAGGTTACACAATGTTCCCCAAAAGAGGGGTGGGAGCTCTGTGTCCCGTGATGTACTTCAAGAAAAGGATTTTACAGGTAAGCTGTTTATTAAAAATCCTTTTTTCTTTATCGTACATCACGGGACACAGAGCGCATAGCCATTACACTTGGGATGTCCTAAAGCAATGCTCTATGAAGGGAGGGAGACCGTAAGGCCAAGAATAGCCAAATCAAAACATTGTCAGGAGAAAACATGGCTCCATCAACAGAAACACAAGGGGGCGTGAACCGGGCCAGAGGATTCTATACTGCTGCCCGTAGGACCGCCTGCCCAAAAGCTGCGTCCGTACTCTTTGCAACGTCCAACTTATAAAATTTAGTAAACGTATGTACGGAAGACCAGGTTGCCGCCTTGCAAACCTGTGCCATAGAAATCTGATGGTGTGCCGCCCAGGAGGCACTCATGGCCCTCGTAGAATGGGCTTTAACTGATAAGGGAGGTGGAACGCGCTTCAGACCATAGGCCTGAAAAATCAGCTGCTTAATCCACCTAGCCAAGGAAGACTTGGCAGCCGGCTGACCCTTCTTGGGGCCATCCGGAAGAACAAAAAGCACATCTGTTTTCCGAATCTTCTCTGTAGCCTTGAGATAGACCCTCATGGCTCGAACCACGTCCAAAGTATGAAGCCGTCTTTCCTCTCTGGACTGGGGAGTAGGAAAGAAGGATGGTAGGACTAGGTCCTGATTCAAGTGAAAACTGGATATGACCTTAGGAAGGAAAGAAGGTTGAGGCCGCCGAACAACTCTGTCCTTATGCAGAATAAGGTATGGTTCCCTGCATGATAAGGCTGCCAGCTCGGAAACCCTTCTGGCTGAAGCCATAGCCACCAAGAAAACTAACTTTCGGGTTAGTATCACAAGAGGGATTTCTGTCAGAGGTTCAAACGGCTGCCTTTGTAAAGCTGACAAGACCAGATTTAAATTCCAGGGGCAGAGGGGAGCTCTAATAGGGGGATTCACATGCAAGACCCCCTGCAAGAAGGTTTTCATAAGCGAATGGGTGGCCAAGGGTCTTTGAAACCATATTGATAAAGCCGACACCTGCCCCTTTAGAGTACTAAGAGCCAACCCTTTGTCAACGCCAACCTGGAGGAATCGCAAGATCCTGTCAATAAAAAACTTTCGAGGATGCCATTTTTGAGACTCGCACCACTCCACATAGGTTCTCCAGACTCTGTAATAAATATTTCTGGAGACCGGTTTCCTAGCCTGAATCAACGTAGATATGACCTGATCTGAGAGGCCTCTGCCTTTAAGAATTAGGGATTCAGCCGCCAAGCCGTCAAATTTAGCTGCTGTGAAGCAGGATGGCAGATTGGGCCTTGAGACAGCAGATCTGGGCGCAGGGGGAGCGGCCACGGCGCCCCGACTGACAACTTCACGATGAGTGCGTACCAAGCCCTCCTGGGCCAGGCTGGAGCCACCAGGATCACAGGCCTGCGCTCCACCCGGATTCTCCGTAGAAGGCGGGGAATCATCTGCAGTGGGGGGAACGCATACAGAAGAGAAAACTGGTGCCAAGGGCAAACCAAGGCATCGGTCCCGTAGGCCGAGGGATCCCTGGCTCGGGATATGAATTTGTCCAACTTTTTGTTGGATCTCGTTGCCATAATGTCCACGTCTGGGACTCCAAATTTTTGGCAAATCTCTTGGAATACCTGGGGGTGAAGCGACCATTCCCCCGGGAGCAACTGTTGACGACTCAAAAAATCTGCTTGAGAATTGTCTATCCCTGGGATGAACACCGCCGAGATGCAGGGTACATGGGCTTCGGCCCATGAGAAAATCAGGTTTACTTCTCTTTGGGCTGCTGGGCTCTTCGTGCCCCCCTGGTGGTTTATGTATGCCACCGCAGTGGCGTTGTCGGACTGTACCCTTACTGGCAGACCCTGAAGGGGGAGAGTCCAGGCGATCAGGGCCAGTCGAGCAGCTCTGATTTCCAAGATATTGATGGGAAGCAGTTTCTCTGCCCCCGACCACAGCCCTTGCTGGGTCTGTTCTTCTAGAACTGCCCCCCAACCTAACAGGCTGGCATCCGTGGATACTATCTTCCACGAGATGGGGCAAAAGGATTTCCCTTTTGACAAATTTTGAGAAACCAGCCACCAAGACAGGCTGCGCCGGACCTTCGGGGAGAGCACTAACGGACGATCTAACGCCTGAATGGACTTGTTCCAAGCAGAGAGAATGGCTGCCTGAAGATATCTGGTATGGATCTGGGCGTAGGGCACAGCCTCGAAGGCGGCCACCATCTTCCCCAGCAGTCGCATACATAGGCGAATAGTCGGCCTCTTCTTGCCTAAGATCATTTGAACTGCTTGGGCTATTGATCTGATCTTTGCTTGAGGTAAAATTATCCTCTGGCAGTCTGTATCTAGCCGAAGGCCTAGATATTCCAACTGCTTTGTGGGTTTCAATACCGATTTTTCTAGATTTACAATCCATCCGAATTCCTCTAGATGCTGAACTGTGCGACCTACTGCCTGATTGAGGTTGGAGGCTGAGCTGTCGATAACCAGAAGATCGTCCAAGTATGCCAAGACTAAAATGCCTTCTGTCCTTAGGACGGCTAGCACCGGGGCTAACACCTTTGTGAATACCCGCGGAGCTGTTGCCAACCCGAAAGGGAGGGCTACGAACTGGTAATGGCGGTGATGTATCATAAACCGAAGAAACCTGTGATGTGCCGGGTAGGTCGGCACGTGCAGATACGCATCTTTTATGTCTATAGATGCTAGAAAGTCGTCTTGATGTAGGCTGGCTGCCACCGAACGTATGGACTCCATACGAAAGGTATGAATGTTTAGAAAGCGATTTAGGCGTTTGAGGTCCAAGATAGGCCTGACGTCGCCATTGGGCTTTGGTATTATGAAAAGGTTGGAGTAGAATCCCAGACCCCATTCCTGGGTTGGTACTTCTACGATTACTCCTTGGAGTAAGAGACGATCCAATGCTTTTGCAAGAGAGGCCCTCTTTAATGGGTCGCTTGGAAGACTTGACCCCTGAAAATGATGAGGGGGGACTTCCCGAAACTCTAGCTTGTAGCCCGTGGTTACCACGGATCTTACCCAAGAGTCGGGAATTCTGGTCTTCCACACTTCGGAGAAGAACCGAAGCCTTCCCCCCACCCAAGAGAGTGGGGGCGCCCCTTCATGAATCTGACTTAAGGACTGGTTTAACCGGCTTGCGAGACCATGGCCTCTTGCCTGTCGTGGCTTGTCCTTGTGGGCGGCTATTAAATGCCGAACGCCCGGGAGGCCGTCGATACTGACGGGAAGTTGAAGGGGCCGAGCCTGCGAAGGCCTGTCGCTTAAATGCGGGCCCACGTGATCTTTTCCTGATGGGCAAGAAAGAACTTTTACCACCTGATATGGTCTGGATATATTTATCTAGGTCTTCACCGAATAGTCTCCCACCATGAAAGGGAAATCCTGCTAAAAGCTTTTTGCAGGGTGCCTCTGCTGACCAGTTTTTTAGCCACAAAAGGCGACGCATATGAACCAACAGCAGAGATAAACGGGACGCCTGTTGAACGGAGTCCTTAATAGCATCTACTGCAAAGCAGAGAGCTCTTGGGAGGTCAGCCAATTCACGAGCTTGTTGAGCCGGTATGTCCCTTAATATCTGTTTAGTCTGATCCTTTAAAGCCTGACAAACGCCAATGGCTGCCACTGCTGGCTGAACCACGGCACCTACTGTGGTAAAAGAAGCCTTCAGTAGGGTCTCCAATTTTTTGTCGACTGGATCTTTAAACACCTGGACATTTTCCACCGGACAGGTCAGGGATTTATTTACGCAGGAAATGGCTGCGTCCACGGTAGGGAGTGCCCATTTCTTTGCAAATTCTTCTTCCATAGGATAGAGAATGGTAAACCTTTTAGGAGGGATAAAAATCCTATCAGGTCGAGCCCAATCCTGAAAAATCACGCTCTCCAGAAGGGGGTGAACCGGGAAAGATGCACCATCCAATGGTGTCTTCAAGGAACCTAAAGAGGATACCGCGGGGGCTACTTGTTCTGACACTGGAAGTTTAAAGGCAGTGCGAACCATATCCGTCAGAGACTGGATCCACAGGCTCTCTGCTTGAGAACCCAAAAAAATTTCATCTATAGTGGAATCTTCAATGTCTGACCCGTCAGGACTCAGGTCCGCTTGATCCCCCTGTGGGTCCAATTCCTCCGAAGAGAGGACCTCTGCATCTGAACACACCGTTTTAGGTGACGGGGATCTAGCCCGTTTGCCACCCGGCAAAGAGCGGGCAATTAAAGCAGTTAACCTTTTCTCTAGCCCACCCAGGGTGGATTCTAGCATTTCTTCCGTAACATAAACATGAATGGGTTGATTGGGGGCCGCCTCTGCCCCTAGCACCCTCAATGGCTCCTGCACGATGCTGTTCGGTGGTCTATCTGGTGAGGGTGGGACCACTGGAGCCTGGCCCAAATGCTCTGACCCCGTTGGAGACCCCTTTACTTTTTTGGCACCTTTTGCAGCCTTAGCTGGTCCTGATCCCTTGGGAGCCATTGCACAACCTTGAGACACCCCTACAGCCAACACCCAACTGTTGTAGCTAGAAGTGAAACTTAATAAGGACAGGCTATGTAAAATGTTTTCAAAATTTTCATACGCCTGAGAAGGCGGCAATACAGAGGAAAGTCCTGTGAGTATTGCCACACCAATGCCCGTTAGCTGGAGTCCAAGGTTGCACCGACTCAGATACTGCCGGATCTAAGGCTGAGTCCCTTTAAGCAAAAAAAAATATATATTTTTTTTTTTTTTTGTCAGTGTGGACTTTTAAGTCCAGACCTGAAGATCCACAAACCACCACTGGGTGTCACTGTTAGCCAGAACTGGCTCAGCTGCGCGCTCTATGTCCTCACTCTCCACCGCTCTCAGGAGGGACTGACCAGCCAGGAATGCTTTTTTGCTTTATCTGAGACTGACGCTCCTGGCCCGCCCCCCCCCACGCCCGCTGACGTTGTAAAAGGCGGCGCGCACGCGCGCGCGCGCGCGCCCCCCCCCCACGCTGAAACCAACATGGAGGAAGCAGAGAGCAGAGGAGAGCCCGGACCAGCGCTAGAACACAGACACCAGGTAAGCCACTATCTTTGTAGTGCACACATAGAGGAAGCTGTCTCCCTAGGCTTCCTAGGAACAGGAGTTTTGTCAGCACTTCCTCTCTATACACGTGGGGCTGCAGTATCATGCTAACAGGCAAAACCTGGGGGGAGTAGCAAAATACATATCTTTTAAAAGCATATATATATCTACATGTTATCTGGGTAAACATTAGTACATCCCATCCTGCCTCAACAGACATAGTGGAGATAGTGGCTGATGCACAAGCATACCATTAGCCAACCCAGAACCCCCAGGGGGATACCTACTGTCGAACCAAGTCCCGCAGGTTCCCTCTTACCTGCTCCACGCCGCAGGGTATTGCAAAATGCAAGAGGCCCAGCCTTCCCCCATCTCCGTGGGTATTGTCTTGGACCTTCAGGGACCGGGGTCCTGTGTTAAGGAACCCACACCCCTGGACCTATATAGCATCCTGGCATCAGTAGCGTTTAGTTCTTGGAAGAGACTAAGGCACTGGAGCCCAGAATCCAGCCCTCCAAGGAGAGGCATTATAGGCAAACCCCCACTCCCGCAGGGCCCGGGTACCGTACACCTTGGCTTTAAAGCACTTCGGACGGATCCGGCTAGCTATCCTGGGTCCCGAGACCTCCGAGGGACAGCTAGACGTGACCAACACCTAAGACACTGGCGAAAAAACTGAAGCACTCCCAGTGGGAGGGGGCTATATAGGGAGGAAACTTCCTGTGAAATTGATTACACCAGTGTCCACACCTGAAGGTACCCATATAACCCAAGTGTAATGGCTATGCGCTCTGTGTCCCGTGATGTACGATAAAGAAATATATGTCATATTCTAGGTTCTTCAAAGTAGCCACCTTTTGCAGCAGACACATCTCTAGAACAACTGTTAAGAGGAGACTGTGTGAATCAGGCCTTTATGGTAGAATATCTGCTAGGAAACCACTGCTAAAGAAAGGCAACAAGCAGAAGAGACTTGTTTGGGCTAAAGAACACAAGGAATGGACATTAGACCAGTGGAAATCTGTGCTTTGGTCTGATGAGTCCAAACTTGAGATCTTTGGTTCCAACCACCCCGTGTCTTTGTGCGACGCCGAAAAGGTGAACGGATGGACTCTACATGCCTGCTTCCCACCGTGAAGCATGGAGGAAGAGGTGTGATGGTGTGGGGGTGCTTTGCTGGTGACACTGTTGGGGATGTATTCAAAATTGAAGGCATACTGAACCAGCATGGCTACCACAGCATCTTGCAGCGGCATGCTATTCCATCCGGTTTGCGTTTAGTTGGACTATCATTTATTTTTCAACAGGACAATGACCCCAAACACACCTCCAGGCTGTGTAAGGGCTATTTGACCAAGAAGGAGAGTGATGGGGTGCTGCGCCAGATGACCTGGCCTCCACAGTCACCGGACCTGAACCCAATCGAGATGGTTTGGGGTGAGCTGGACCGCAGAGTGAAGGCAAAAGGGCCAACAAGTGCTAAGCATCTCTGGGAACTCCTTCAAGACTGTTGGAAGACCATTTCAGGTGACTACCTCTTGAAGCGAGAGAATGCCAAGAGTGTGCAAAGCAGTAATCAAAGCAAAAAGGTGGCTACTTTGAAGAACCTAGAATATGACATATTTTCAGTTGTTTCACACTTTTTTGTTATGTATATAATTCCACATGTGTTAATTCATAGTTTTGATGCCTCCAGTGTGAATCTACAATTTTCATAGTCATAAAAATAAAGAAAACTCTTTGAATGAGAAGGTGTGTCCAAACGTTTGGTCTGTAATATATATATATATATATATATATATATATATATATATATATATATATATACACACACACACACACACACACACACACACAACGACACACACACACACACACAACATACCTTTACATTTTCCTGCATTACTAAAGGTTGGTTGTCAATTGCACCTGGCTTCTGTGGGTTAAGCTGCGATAATAAACAGCCATTGGCACCAATCATACCCTGGTTATTGTTATCTGAAGTGTTATGTTGACGTGCAAAGCACATGTCTGCACCCGTCGAGCTTGAATAAAACAAAGCTGGGAGAGAAATAAATATGTATTATTTTAAATGGAAACGTTCGATACACAAGATAAAATATAAACATATATAACATTGTATATAATGAAAAATATTTCTGCGGGTACTGCATATTTAATCTCAAACCAGCAGTTCTCAAAGCTTCAAATCGTAAAAATATAGCATGTAAATGCCAGCTCCACAAATACATATCACAAACCCCCAATATCATGCTTTCCTGTGTCTACATGTTTTTTTTAGACACAGTGCAGACGTGGCTTTAAATGTTTATTACCATTTAGCTTAGCCTTATGCATAAAAATGCTTCATTTTATTTTTGCCTAGTACTTAGTCGTGTCTCTATGTGTATTGATGCTCTAAAAGATTTCAGCCTGAGATACTAAACGAGAAAGAACACAGATCGTGCCAACACGGTGTTAAAGAGCCAGTCCACTAAAACTTGACATTTAATCAATGGGTGGATATTGGTGAGACATTCACCCATTAACTTTTTATATTACACAAAGATGCTAGTGCCATAGACTCCCTATTAGATACCATCCTAGAATCCCCCAGCTTTATGTTCTATAATGCAGAGTAAATGGAAAACCATCAATGCAGAGTAAAGTCAGACTGACTTTTTCCATTGGATATTCCTATCGTGTTTATGCCCCATCAGAGTTTTTTCATCAGAAATTCCGATGTGATTTAGCTGGGCAAAAGCCTGATTGCGTGTACGCGGCATAAGACTCCCATCTTCGTGCCTGCAGAAAATGGGGGCAGCTAGGAACTCCGACACAAAGTACCAGAGAGATATAGGAAAGGATGTAGATGATCCGACCCAAGAGCATCTAACCAAAAATGAGGCATTAACTATTTATGGCATTTTAGAGGCAAGTTGGGAGACGCTGTCCATTTACTATACCACTCTGATAAACTATGATGATAGAAGGAGAAGGCTTGTGGTGATCATGTTAAGAAACAGTACCCATAGGTCCTGTTATTTGAAATATAGAAAAGAAAACGATCACTCCGGAATTAACATATCCTATCTATACATTTCTGAAATGTGAAGCCCAAAATAACGTTTAGGGCCAGATTCTCAAAGAAGTTACGTCGGCGTATCTCAAGATACGCCATGTAACTTCTAGGATGCACTGGCGTATCATTTTTCTGTATTAAGATAGAAAGATACGCCAGAATTTTGCTTAGATCCTACCGTGAAGACTCTTACGCCGTCGTATCTTAGTTGCATATTTACACTGGCCGATAGGTGGCGCTTCCGTCGATTTACGCGTTGAATATGCAAATGAGCTAGATACGCCGATTCACAAACGTACTTGCGCCCGGCGCATTTTTTTTTTACGTCGTTTGCGTAAGCGTATGTCCGGCATAAACTTACCCCTGCTCTATGAGGCATAGCCAATGTTAGGTATGGACGTCGGAACAGCGTCAAATCTTTCACGTTTTACGCCGTTTGCTTGAGTCGTCCGTGAATGGGGCTGTGCGTAAATTACGCTCACTTCGAAAGCATGGAGTAGTTGCGGCGTAATTTGGAGCATGCGCACTGGGGTATGTCCACGGATGGTGCATGCGCTGTTCGATAAAAGCGTCAATTACGTGGGGTCACAAGTAATTTACATAAAACACACCCACCTCTTCCACATTTGACTTAGGCGCGTTTACGCCAGCACATTTACGCTACGCCGCCGTTAACTTAGGACACAAGTGCTTTGTGAATACGGCACTTGCCTCTTTAAGTTGCGGTGGCGTAGCGTAAAGAAGATACGCTACGCCCGCACAAAGATACGCCTCTGTACAAGAATCTACCCCTAAGTATCTATACACTATGAATTAAAATGTGCAGTTGTTAAACATGCAACTAAGTACATACTTTAATAGGTTCACCTTTTTAAAAGATAAATAAATAAATGCACATCTTTTTGCAGGTAAAAAAATCTGCATTTATTATTTTATTTACTAGGAGACGGCAAAGCAGCGCACCAGCGATCAGCGGATTGCAGGTGCAATGCAGGACTTTTGTAGACTGTCAGTGTAAGCTGTCTGCTCATACCTCGTACAGGCAGGCAGTTACACACCGACAGTGAACTACCAAGAGCACTCAACGGCGCGCTGATAGTTCATTGAAAACTAAAAGTTGACAGCTGCAAAGACTGTTGGTACTTGTAGTTTTCACACTTACAGAACTCTGTAAATAAATGACGCAGCCGGGTGATCAGAGCCCCACACAGCTGCGTTTTAATGCAATTGTGAAAGCGAACAGGGGGAGAAGATTCCCCCGCTTGCTGTCAAAACTGAGGAACAGGAGGGTGCAGGGCTGCTATATCCGTAACATATTTCACCCTAAATATAGGTATAACATGTTACAGAAAGGTGAACTTATGCTTTACAGGTTTATGGAAAAACCATCAAGAAAAGCAGAAAAAATGTTGGCCTACGATTTCATGGCCTTGACCAAGGTTACTCTTGTGAATAAAATCCTATGCAGATACGGCTTCCTTGTGTTTGGTCTATTTATCACCATCACCCAAGGTGATAACTGCAATGCAGGCCTATGCCTGAATGGAAATTACTCTGAAGTGCATTACTTGTCTCTTTCTGTCTCTCTGAGCAAATGGATTAAAACTTCAGGGACCTATGATCGCATACAAAAGAAATCTATAGCCATCTCATCTGATTTTCGACCATCTTTTCTACTGTGTTGTGTAATGGAAAACATATTCATTTCCCTGTGGACTTCACCTCAGATGAAACTAAACATAAAAGCTCTGCTTGGAAGCAGTCTTTATTCTTACTGCTGTTAGTTGACTCGGAAGCTTCGGAAGCACTAGATATGTTATCGTAAGATTTGTCTTCTGTAGTGCCATGTACATTAGTCCCTGTCCGGTCATCTTCCCTTTGATCGAATGATGAGGTCCCCAGAGAGTGGTGGCTGCCACTTAATGATGGAGAAGGTTCAATAACAACAGGTTTGGAATCCTTGAAATTAGGAAATAAAAAAGAATAACTAAAAACGTCAACACATACAAATTCATTCAATGATATTTACCAGTACATCAACAGAAATTGAGGTATTTTGTTCATTAAAATTGGATACAAATTAACAATTATTATTTATTGAGTACAGGTATTTATAGTCTATATCACTATGGAGCCCTATTCCTCCCACTGACAAAAATGATGGGGTTCTATTCCTCCCACTGACAACAATGATGGGGTACTATTCCTCCCACTGACACCAATGATGAGGCATTATTCCTCCCACTGACACTGATGATGGGGCACCATTCCTCCCACTGACATAACTGATGAGGCACTATTTCTCTCACCAACACCAATGATGGGGCATCATTACTTTCACTGACACCAATGATCAGGTATTATTCCTCTCGCCGAGACCAATGATAGGGCACTATTCCTTACACTGACAACAAAGATGGGGCACTATTCCTCTCACTGGTATCAATGATGGGGCACCATTTCTCCCACTGACACTAATTATGAGGCATTATTCCTCTCACTAACACAAATGATAGGGCACTACTCCTTTCATTAACAACAATGATGGGGCACTATTCCTCTCATTGACACTAATAATGGAGCATGGCTACCTGTACCAATGTCAGGACATTTTCTACTCATGTTGGCCACAGTCCGGCCCCTCTAAAGTCTAAAGGATAGAAAGCTGGCCCTTTGTATAGGAAGTTTGGAGACCCCTGCACAAGAGCAATATGTACTTAATTCCCTTCAGTGCAGGCTGATTGAATTCCTTGAATGTATGAAGACTCTTTTTCTCCAGACACAGCTTAAAGGGGTAGTTCCCCCAAAAACCTTTTTTTTAACATTGATTGAGGCTCGTTTTGTCAAGGGGAATCGGGTGTTTTTTTTTTTAGAAACGAAGCAGTACTTACCGTTTTAGAGATGCATCGTCTCCGACGCTTCCGGGTATGGTCTTCGGGAAAGGGCGATCCTTTTTGATTGACATGCTTCCGACGGTCGGATACATCGTGTCACCATTTTCCGAAAGTAGCCGAACGACGGTGCGCAGGCGCAGTATAGAGCCGCACCAGCGCTCGGCTTCTTTCGGCTACACGTGACGCGGTGTATGCGACCGTCGGAAGCCTGTCAATCAAATAGGCACGCCCAGACCAGACGATCATACCCGGAAGCGACGGAGACGATGCATCTCTAAAACGGTAAGTACTGCTTAGATTCTAAAAGAAAAAAAACCGATTCCCCTTGACATAACGAGCCTCAATCAATGTTAAAAAAAGTTTTTTTTGCTAGACTTCAGTAAAAAACAGAGTACGCAACTTAAACCCTTACATATACCCATTGACTGACCTTGGTAATACATAGAGGAGATTAAAGGCCTTCTACATAAGTTGTACCTGTCTATCTGCTAGTGGACTGAGGGGGACTGCTGCACACAGAAGGCTTTTTATCTTGATGCATAGAATGTATTAAAATAAAAAAACTTTATGACTTTACAACCCCTCTAAGTGTGCACAAAGAAAGGCTGCTTCTAGATGTACACAGTTTGCTAATATTTTAATACAATAGCCAAAACTTGCTCATAAATGCTGGACAACATCTTTTCGTGCACTACAGCAATATGTGCTTATTTTTCTCAATGTCAGTGTCAAAGTGTATACTCCATTGAAATGGAGTGCCACTTGTCAACTGTGGAGAATTCTGATGTTCGCCAGAGCCTTAACTGCGTATAATACCTTTTGGAATTACCATGCAGCAGCCACACACACATGGGCATTTGCAAAATAATCTTCTTTATTGAAGAACAAGTAATGCAAGGGGTAGGCACCCTAGAGCACGCTTAAAAGGGTGGGTACGTTTAGGAATTTCCAGTGGCACCCCACCCAGAAGATTGTCACGTGGTATACACACAGGCTTGGACTGGCATGCTCTAAGACCTGATGATCTTTCAACTGGTCCCTGCTCCTACAAATCTGGCACTGCTGCTATAGGCTATAATTGACAGTACCAAGCTAGTCTAATGCCTAGTCTTCCTCTCTTCTCCTGCAGCCCACCCACTTCCGTTGCATTTAAGGGAGGCCCACTTGAGATTACTGAAATTCAGGTGCTTGCCCTCTTCCTCGTTCCAGTGTAGGCTCCTCTGTGGCTGGGGACATTAAATAAATAACCTTACCCTTAGACCCTTTCTAAGGGCTTCAGTGTGAAAGGGATCCTAGTGAAGCCACCATCTACAATAAAAATTAAGGTAAACCCCTGAACCCCTTTCTGATGGTGCAGAAATTGGTTCTGATCTAAGGTCCCAAGGTGCAGATATTGGGGTTGATCTGAGGTTGGTTGCACTGTTTTCAGGGGCACATGATTTTCTAATGCTTGTTAATTCATACTTGATGTGTAAAAGGTTGCTGGCCCTTAAAGTAATGTAATATGTTTTGAAGCGGTGCTCAGCTTTTTCTTAAAGGGGGTAATTCCCCCAAAAAATATGTTTTTCCAATGGCAACCTGAACATAATCCATCCCATCCAATCTAAACACACTAGCAAGCCAACTCTGGGTTCTGTGTAAATGGATCCGTGATATCCTCTTCTGTCGAATGGCGTAGTCTCCACATGTATATGAGAAATGAGGACTGCATAGTAGAGCTGCACAATTAATCGCCAAGAATGGTTATCGCAATTTTTACCCCGTTCTTGACTAAGTATTTCCCGATCTTTTGTTTGCAGAGAATTCTCTCTGCTTTCAGCCATCAAAAGTCTGGGCAGTCTGCCAAGTTTTACAACATTCTTTATCAGTGGATGTTAAGTCTTAAAATTGTAACAATTTGTCTTTTACATCAAAGGAATAGACTTCTGTATGTAAATTAGTAAAGTTTAACCACTTAAACACTAAACCTTTTTCTGACATTTGTTGTTTTCAAGTTAAAATAAAAATTCTAGAAAATTACTTAGAACCCAAACATGATATATTTTTTAGTAGCATGTTTGCAATCCAAAGCACTCGTATATCAAAGCGAGCTTCCCCATAGGAATCAATAAAAACTCAGATAATTTGTTCCAGTGTGTGTCACTGTTAGTGTATGCAGTACCGCATGTGCGTCATAGGGCGCACCGGAGACAATCGGAAACCACTCGTAGACGTTTAGCGACACTCGGGAACCGAGTGTTTCCGAGTATTTTCAAGTGTCTACGAGTAAGGATGGAAATTATACAAAGTGTAGAAGGTACATTTACTGCATTTTTATTGCATACTATCACCACAGTACTGCTGGAAGTTTCAAAATTAACCTCCCCCTCCCCCCCTAGCTTTGGTTAGACCAAAAAGGTAACAAAGACTGAAATGCCGAATGTTCCAGACCATGCCAGGCATTCCTTTATGAGATATATATGACCTCAAAGTCCTAAATTTGTGATATCTAGACATACAGTATATCCAGGAGTTAGCTTTGCTAATCTTGCATCCAGAATAATTACTGAGAAGAAAGTGGACTAGTGCTAGTGACCCAACTCACATACCATAGGATATAGGTTATTGTCTATATACTTTGAGTAACTATTATGTAGTTTTTTTCAAATGCCGTTTAGTATGTATGCGCTTCCACAGGAAAAATATTAGCTTTTTTCCACAATGCTAAAAAATAAGGCTTTGCGTTTCTTAGAACTACGCAGATGTTTCAACCTTGAGGCTAGTGATGAAGCACATGTCAGAGTGATGACACTGGAAATAAACTCTTCTACACTAATCTGTCACAACACATTTTCACTTGGCTATCCAGTGAGCCAAACATTTCCCCTAATTAGGTCATAATTTAACATTTTGAGGAATTCAAGAGGCTGCTCACTTTTTAACATTAAACAAGCAAAGTATATGAACAAGGACAGTACCATACTATTTACAAAACTTACCGATGTAACCCTATAGTGCAGCATACTTTGCATATGACCCCTTTATAACCAGATTAGGTAACACATTACATAGAAAGGTTTACAGTTTTTAATGCAGAAATATCAATTATGAGATATATATATATATATATATATATATATATATATATATATATATATATATATATATATATATATATGGATAGGTAACCTCCACATACACACATGGTGGTTATAGAAAAGAAAAAGCCCCCTTTAACCACTTCATTACTGGGCACTTAAACCCCCTTTGTGCCCAGACCAATTTTCAGCTTTCAGCGCTGACGCATTTTGAATGACAATTGCGCAGTCATACAACACTGTACCCAAATTATATTTTTATTATATTTTCCCCACAAATAGAGCTTTCTTTTGGTGGTATTTGATCACCTCTGCGATCTTTATTTTTTGCGCTATAAACAAAAAATGACTGAAATTTGGAAAAAAAAAAGACAATATTTTTTACTTTTTGTTATAATAATATCCAATTTTTTTTAAAAAAACATATTTTTTTCCTCAGTTTAGGCCGATGCGTATTCTTCTACATATTTTTGTTAAAAAAAAAATCACAATAAGCGTATATTGATTGGTTTGCGCAAAATGTATAGCGCCTACAAAATAGGGGATAGATTTCTGTGGGGGACATGGCTGCATATGTGGGGGACATGGCTGGAGGGACATGGCTGTGGGGACATGGCTGCATATGTGGGGGACATGGCTGCATATGTGGGGGACATGGCTGCATATGTGGGGGACATGGCTGCATATGTGGGGGACATGGCTGCATATGTGGGGGACATGGCTGGGGGGAAATGGCTGCATATGTGGGGGACATGGCTGCATATGTGGGGGACATGGCTGGGGGGACATGGCTGCATATGTGGGAGACATGGCTGGGGGGACATGGCTGCATATGTGGGAGACATGGCTGCATTTGTGGGAGACATGGCTGCATATGTGGGGGACATGTTTGGGGACACATTTAAAAAAAGTATCGGTATTCGGTATCGGCAAGTACTTGAAAAAAAGTATCGGTACTTGTACTCGGTCCTAAAAAAGTGGTATCGGGACAACCCTAGTTTACTGTGGAAATGGCAGTTGCAGTTTACCACAGGGGGCGCTGATGGCGTTATGTGTGACCTAACATGTGTTTACAACTGTAGGGGGGTGTGGCTGTAGGTGTGACATCATCGATTGTGTCTCCCTATAAAAGGGATCCCGTGATCGATGACGCCGCCACAGTGAAGAACAGGGAAGCCGTGTTTACACACGGCTCTCCACGTTCTTCAGGTCCCGGAGTGCGCCTCGGGCGTGCGCCCGCGACCCACGGCTGGGTACGAGCACAGCACGTACCTGTACGTGCATATGCCCAGCCGTGCCATTCTGCCGACGTATATGTGCAGGAGGCGGTCCTTAAGTGGTTAATGGATTCAAGTACTTTATGTAAAGCAAGCAGAAGAAAAGCTGTATCAAATCTACCTAATCATCACAAACTGGCAGCTTTCTACAGCCAAGAAAACCTTGTGTCACGGCAAACTATAAAAAAATATTCAGTACACATCTGCATATTTCCCCATGTTTTAACCTTCGAAGTAAAACAGAAGAAAAAAAAAATCTCCCATAGTCCTCCCCCGTTTCATCTGCATAACCCCTCATGTGCACAAACAAAAGCACAGCAAGTTATCAGCTCCCAAGATTTCAACAGGTATTTTTCACTTATTGAAAAGATTTAACCATAAACTTTCAATGGTATATTTAACAGACCAAAGGGGAGAAAATAAGCAAAATACTTTAAGGCAGCACTTACATATTTAACATATTCCTTCCACTGTTGCCACCACTGTACAGAAATAAGAAACCAGTTATGTCCAAATTGGAGGCCGTGCCGGCTCTCCCGTTCCAACCATCCCCTGTAAACCAAAATACAAATTCTGTTAAGTACTATTTAACAATAGGAGTAAAAAAAAAGAAAAAGTTTAGTAATAGAGGTATACCTGATGATCTGTCCTTCTTCCTCTGGGGTAGCCGGCCTTAATCCCAAAACTATGTGGCAAACCTGGAAGGTAATGATAGAAATTAAAGCACACCCCTCATATTTTGCGAATGCTTATCTTATCTCAAAGTCAACAAAAAAATACGCTATTGGACAAACGATTTTCCAATTACCTTGAAAAATCACGCTGGACTTGAAAAAAAATTGTGACAGAGACCCGCATTTTTAATGTGAGGGTACTTTGAGTGCATATTGCAGAGAATGAAAAAAAAGGGTGGTAACAGGGTCTCTAACTGACATGAAAAAATGTACATGTATGAAAAGGACAGCAAGCAAAAAAATCTCAGATTGTGAAAATAAATTGTAACGGTATAAAAACACTATCAGCTACTACATTCTAGTGTGAGAGAACCTATATGTGGAAGTTTCAGTTGATAAAAAAAAAAAAAAAGTTTACTTTCACCCTACTTGCCCATATAGATCTGACAGAATTACATTCAGAAAAGACACTGGGCTCAACAGGAGATAAATGAAGAATAAGCATCCTAAAAGGCAATTGTTCCTGGCATATGTAGCATTGTTTTACAGTTCTCATCACATACTTATCTCCAGGTCCAACCTTCTACTTGGTCTATACACCACAAGCAGTTCCATAATCCACACACCATAGAAATAACACCACTGTAACACTGAATTAATTAAACAATTTACTATTAAGGTTTTTGGATCAAGCATTGCCCTTGCCCTTCCCACCATTCTGAGTAAATAATGATTTCTACTAAATATAGTTACTTCAAATTCCCATACCGATCAGTGCCATATAAAAGAACAAATCAGCGCAAATTAGCAATAGAAAACCCTCTATAGGGCAGGGATAACTTATTTTTCTTCAACCGCTGGTACAGCTTTCTTTCTATACAATGACTGCCTTACTGCTTTTTCCATAGCATTCTGCTTAACAGCAGTGAACTGGCATGAGCAAAGAGCTACTCACGTTATATAAAGCGGACTTATCCTATTCCAGGCACAATAAAAGCTTGTATAGAACAGATGCTCAGCTTCTTGGATCATTTGACACTGACAAAGACATATATAAACCAAACCGTTCACAGCATGATAAGCAGCTTCTCTGTACATGGTAGCATTTAAGCTTAGAACGTATACGCGACGCTCTTAAAATCAAGCGTCTGACTCCTTTGGGGGAAGCATCACAAGAATTCTAGGAGATAAGGTTTCCTAAAGCATATAACAAATGAAAGATGGCAATGGATACCTGAACAAATAAATATAAATGATGTCCAATAGGTTTTACAATAGCTTAGCTATCCAACATTCCACTGCACCCAAATAATTTTTTTGGCATTTTGCAGGTAAAATTGAATATCATTTAATTTCATTAGTAAAATAATCTTTTCAGTTTCCTATAATTCCACCTGCAGCTGTCAGTGTTAGGGACGTTCTTGTCTGTTGGTCCCTGATATGTCAAGAAAGTCCCAGAGATATAAAAGAAGCCGGAGGGTAAATTAACTGAACAGCAAATGCCAAAATGTAAACCATTGCTTTTTTTTTTTTTTTAGGAGGCCTGACACTAAAAAAAGAACTTGAAGATTTAAAAAAAAAAAAAAAAAAAGTACTTAACGAGTGTTTTAAAGCCTTTTTCTGAGCTGGTATACAGCGTGGATTGTATATATTTTTATTTTTTTAAGGAGCGTGTCTATATTTGAAAATGTGTGCTAGTTTGTGTTTTTATGCCATCTCTGTCTGTACCCCTGTTAAGGAGATTTACCCACTTTATTTGTCCTGTTTACCAGTATAAAGTAAAAGAAAATCCCAAATTGTGGGTTGACATAAGAACAGGAATACAGGAGAAATCTTTCCAACAAGGGCCTTACTTCTGGTGACACCCCAGAGTTCCCTCACTTTGAAAGGATATCAACTTACTTCCTGTTTTCACTAAAAGAACAAGAGACTCAGAGGTAGATCATAGTGAAATACGTCATCACACCTAACCTTTGCAATGCACGCTGGCTCTGGCAACATGAGTGGTGGTGCTGGAAGATTATTACAGTTGAACTGGATTTGTTGGTTCCACTTAGGCACTCACAGAATGTTAGCAGCATTTTTAAACATTGCCTGCATCCTTTTGCAATAAACCTACTACACTATAATCTACCTCTGGGTCTCTTATTTTCGTCTCTTATTTTCTCTTTGAGTGAATGAGAGTTTATATTAGTGAGGCCTTCAAGCTGGGAGACAGTGTAATCCTTTTGGTGAAAATCTGAAAAAATTAGCACAGGGATTACCCCATAAAGGTGGGTAGGCTGCTTTGTCGGCCGCATTAATTTGGTGAGTGCATACTTCGCCTGGGCACGTGGATCAACACTTACTTAATTGTAGAAAAGAAAAGGTTATTACATATTTTTCACAAGAGCACAGTGAATTTGGGCTTTTTTTTTATCATTTTATGTTATAGACTTTAGTATTGGTATAGCTTCAAAAAATATTTTTTTTTCAGATCAATTATGTACTGTTTTTTTTTTTTTTTACAGAAAAGAACCATGACCTGTTTAATAGAACATTAGTATTAAGTTATGTTTATGTACTAGCACCAGTCTTTGCATTTTTATTAGTAGCATGTAATTACTGGGATTGGATATCACAGCAATCACATGCTACAGAGCCACTCAGATCAACTCGGTACACTGTATCCGTGAGCTGAGCAATCTGACACTGGCTCGGTTCACAGCCATTGACCAGCACAATAGCTGCCCTAATGGCATGTACAAACGATCCAAATATCGGACGACGGATCGTACGACTTTTTTTGCTTAACCACTTAACGACCGCTGCACGCCTATTTACGTCCACAAAAGGGCACGTACAGGCAGATCGGCGTATATATACGTCCCTGCCTTCTAGCGGGTCGGGGGTCGGATCGGGACCCCCTCCGCTGCGTGTGGCGGTCGTCTTACCTTTGGGAGCGATCCGTCTTGAGGGGGAGGCGGTTCGATTCTGTCCGCCCCCTCGTGATCGCTCCCAGCCAATCCTGTGCGCCGCCGCCGCCGTGTCACTTTCTCTGCCTGTAAAATGTAAACATAGGCAGAGGAAGTGATGCAGCTCTCATCTCGGCAGTATTTTCAAACCGCCGAGATGAGAGAAGAGGCACAGTAAGTCTGCACCAACACTACACTGACACCGCACACATAGGCACATTTAACCCCTTGCGATCACCCCCCCACCACCCTGTCACACTGTCACTGAATGCAGTGATCATATATGTACTGATCACTGCATTTAGTGTCAGTGTGACAGGCAGTTAGTGTTAGGTTCAGGGTAGCCCCGTACCCCCCCGATCACCACCCTAGTTAACCCTTTCACTCTCTATTGCCAGTGTCACTAAGCGATCATTTTTCTGATCGCTGTATTAGTGTCACTGTTGCTGCTAGGTAGCTAAAAAAAAAATTGTGATTTTTTTTTTACTAAAGACATGTGGCTGAATAAATTTTGGCCTAAATGTTTGACTAAAATTTCATTTATTAAATTTCTCTTATAACAAAAAGTGAAAAATATTGTTTTTTTTTTCAAAAATTTCGCTCTATTTTTGTTTATAGCGCAAAAAATAAAAATCGCAGAGGTGATCAAATACCACCAAAAGAAAGCTCTATTTGTGGGAAGAAAAGGACGCAAATTTTGTTTGGGAGCCACGTCGCACGACCGCGTAATTGTCTGTTAAATTGACGCAGTGCCGAATTGTAAAAACGCCTCTGGGCATTTAGCAGCATATTGGTCCGGGGCTTAAGTGGTTAATAGTTGCAAGTAAAATAAAATAGGTTATTAAAGTCACGAAAATTCTCGCACGACAGAAAAAAATAATCGGAAGTGATGTCATGTGTTGTAATGTATTTGTATTGTATTTTCGGATGACAACTATACTGACTAAACGAAAATCGTATGATCTGAGGCTGCTTCTACATCAGTGTTTGTAAATGACAGTTGGTAAACAGTCCACCATTCATAAATTCACCACAGTAGAAAAGTGATTATACAAAACAGAGAGGTCAAAACAGAGGCAGATAAAATAGACAGAGCTATGTAAAAAAAAATGCAATGAGGCTGAAAGATGTGTTACTTTGATAGTTGGAAAAATAAAATTGGGGAAAAAAGTCCTAAAACATTCTTGTAAGTGAACGGAGTCATTGGAAAACTCTATTTGAAGTTAAATCTCACAAAACAGGAGTGTTTGTGTGCACGTGTAAATTAATTACATTGTGGTTATACTGTTCAAAAATCTCCAGAACTAAAGAACGGCTTTAAAACCTATATGCAATCATGACATGGAGAATGTGATGCAGCAGATAAATGGCTAACGTTTTTCATATTGTATTTTTGTCAAGTGAAAAAAGTGTCAACGAGTAATAACTGATTTTTCAAGCTGGGAAATATAATTGCTGTTAATTGATCGCTCCCTAATCAGCACACAGACATGCATTGTAGTACACTAATTTTAGTACACTCAAGCACCCAACAGAGAGAAGAAAAGAGCTTTATACGTCATTCAGCCTCCTACAGAACAAATAACATTTCTAATACAACAGTAATCAACATGTCACACCTGCTCCTAGAAACTGCAAGGGTTATCAAATAACACAGAGATGTAATGTCTATGGATCGAGACCACTCCAAAATATACACACAAGTAAAACAAAGTGCTAATACAATGACATATTACAAATCAGATTAAATACTGTTAACCCTTTGACAACAACATTTTATGCTAGAGGAATTAACTGGGCATTTGTCATTTTAAACTCAATCTAACATTTTGCTCAGTGTCTGGTAACCTTTCAGTTATAGATTTAAAATGTTGCGTTCTTCAAAACATATTCCAAAGGCCCCTTTCACACTTGTGCCACTTGAGACTGCAAAGTCATATGACAAGTCATACCCCATGATTTCCAACGAGTACCATTCATATCTGTGCGACTTCAAGTCGCACCAACTTCAAAAGTAGTCCCTGTATTACTTTGGTCCGATTCCGATGCTAGATACACAGGCATTTCCTAAAATTGCGTCAAAGTCACGCTAGTGTGAAAGGAGCCCAAGTCTTTTTTTTGTTCACACAAGTCAAATTTTGGATTCCCATACAAATCCCTTTAGGCTTGGAGCATAAAACCGGTGATAGGGAAATTTCATATTTCATATTCCTTATTAAGGTTGGCCTCACAAATATCTAATAAAGCTTCCAATATCTTGGCTATTCTAGTAACTTTCAGCCGACTAATGTCATTGGAATGTCATTGCAAGCTCATTTATGGACAAGCCAGCCCCCTCTCCTTCAGGAATTTGCTATTTTTCTTAGAAGGTATTTAGCTCTGAAGGTGGGCTTAGCCATTTCCTACATACAAGACCTATATACCCTAGCTAGAACTTGTAGGGTTAGTCTCACACCAGAGTTTGCAAATTAAGCAAGGGTGTGAACGTGGTCGGCCATGTTGCATGACAGCAAACGGGACTCCATTGCGGAAACAGCATTTTTAGTGAAGTATTCTTGTTATATTTTCTTTATCTGTATCTGTCAATACTTTTAATAAATGTTATATTTATATGTATTCGTGTGATCTCTTCATGCACATATTGAATACAGCCCCAAAAACGTGACAAAACAACCTGCTTGAAGCATGTCATGTTGTTGGTATCCAAATCTTTGCCCATAGTTATTAGTTCAATGGTTAGTTTAATGTCACTACAATGTTTTGATACCATTTCTTGAAAGAGTTGATGGCTTTTCCTACATAAGTTGATTGACAGGGATATATGAGAATGTGTACACAATACCAATGTTACAGTTAGGATAATCTTTAAATCAAGAATCTTTTGCCAGTGTATGGGTGATGAAAAACCCTTTCTAAAGATCAGAGCATTACAAATGTTGCAAATAAAACCTGTAACATCCCTTTTTGTTGGAAAAGGGGACTGTTATAGCTTTTAGCTGGATTGGGCTATACCCAATAATTGCAGAGTGATTTATTTTTGGAATATACCATACAAAGTGGCCATTTAATCACTGATGCCAGTGCCATATCGGCTAGGACGGGTTTTTATTTTTTGATCAATCCAGATATGGAGGTGTATCTCGTAATAAAAAGCTTAATTTAAAGGAGTTGTAAAGGATTTTTTTTTTTTTTTTTTGCTGAAATGACTGTTTGCAGGGTATAGAGACATAATAGTTAACTGATTCGTTTTTTAAAATGATTAAAAATAGATAAAAATCAATCATATAATGTGCCTGCAGTTTCAGTATCGTTTTTCATCTAGTTTCATGCTTCTGTGAAGTACAGAGACACAGAGCCAATAGAGGGCAGTGTTTGTTTTTAAAATGAAACTGATTGGTTCTGAGGGGTTTTAGACACACAGTAATCACACCTCATTGATTAGAGACCACAGAGAGAAGCTCCCATGACCTTTTTCATCAGGAAACAGACAACAAGGAAGTATGCAGAACAGAGAAGGATTACAGAAAAAACGAACAATGAGGACATGAAACCAGGACCACAGTAAGGTAAAGGAAGCTATTAAGCTAAAAAAAAAAAATTCCTTTAGTGATCCTTTAAATGTGTTTTTATCAGGAGGTTTGGAATATAAAGTAGAATGGAGCGGGTTCGTCTCTAGCCAGCACTTTAATATACACTTGTCTCTAACAACCACAAAGGAAATATCAGTTTGGCATATGCAGACCCACGTGAATACTTCCCAGTAGATATAAAGTGTGTGTATAGTGGCTCTGGTGGTCTTTTGCTTGGATATTTTTATGAGCCTGTCCTTTTTATTGGATAATGCACTTTCTCTGTTCTTTTATACATCTCTTCTCTAGGGCCTGTTCAGATGTTATCAATGTCCACAGTTTCACATAGTTAAAGTACTAGGAAGGGAAAATATATATCTTGTCTATATAGCCCACATAAGCTTTTAGTCTGTAGGTAATATTGTTTAACGAATATGAAGGAATAGTGAATATTTATACATAATTTTTTTAGATCATTAGAATTTATCTTCTTGTGTGCAGCATTTTTTGTCATTACCTATTCATTTTGTTTAAAATGCCCATAACACATATTTATGTACTTTATTTGGTTTTGTTTCCTTTTGGACTCCTTTTTGTCCCAGCTAATTGCATTTCATATGTCCAACATTTATGAGGCACCTGCATGGGTGTTTCTGGAAAGCAAGTGTTGTTACCAATTTTTAGAAGACCCAACCCCATAGACATCACAATTTTGAGATTCTTGTGTGCATGTGTGTGCTGTATTCTGCAAGTGCACCAATTACACAATGTCACTCGTTGGCACGATTGTCCGTACTATTCCCACTGATAGACAGCCACTGAAACACAAAGTGGCTAGGAAATGATAAAGTCTCTGCCAAGTTTTCGGTTTACTTTGCCACCCACATGGCATGTCCAGGTTGTGAGGTACTATATACACTTATTTGTTTTGTTTATATTGAATAACTCTTGGTATACAGTGGGGAAAATAAGTATTTGAACACCCTGCTATTTTGCAAGTTCTCCCACTTGGAAATCATGGAGGGGTCTGAAATTGTCATCATAGGTGCATGTCCACTGTGAGAGACGTAATCAAAAAAAAAAATCCAGAAATCACAATGTATGATTTTTTAACTATTTATTTGTATGATACAGCTGCAAAGAAGTATTTGAACACCTGTCTATCAGCTAGAATTCTGACCCTCAAAGACCTGTTAGTCTGCCTTTAAAATGTCCACCTCCACTTCATTTATTATCCTAAATTAGATGCACCTGTTTGAGGTCATTAGCTGCATAAAGACACCTGTCCACCCCATACAATCAGTAAGAATCCAACTACTAACATGGCCAAGACCAAAGAGCTGTCCAAAGACACTAGAGACAAAATTGTACACCTCCACAAGGCTGGAAAGGGCTACGGGGAAATTGCCAAGCAGCTTGGTGAAAAAAGGTCCACTGTTGGAGCAATCATTAGAAAATGGAAGAAGCTAAACATGACTGTCAATCTCCCTCGGACTGGGGCTCCATGCAAAATCTCACCTCATGGGGTCTCAATGATCCTAAGAAAGGTGAGAAATCAGCCCAGGACTACACGGGAGGAGCTGGTCAATGACCTGAAAAGAGCTGGGACCACCGTTTCCAAGGTTACTGTTGGTAATACACTAAGACGTCATGGTTTGAAATCATGCATGGCACGGAAGGTTCCCCTGCTTAAACCAGCACATGTCAAGGCCCGTCTTAAGTTTGCCAATGACCATTTGGATGATCCAGAGGAGTCATGGGAGAAAGTCATGTGGTCAGATGAGACCAAAATATAACTTTTTGGTCATAATTCCACTAACCGTGTTTGGAGGAAGAAGAATGATGAGTACCATCCCAAGAACACCATCCCTACTGTGAAGCATGGGGGTGGTAGAATCATGCTTTGGGGGTGTTTTTCTGCACATGGGACAGGGCGACTGCACTGTATTAAGGAGAGGATGACCGGGGCCATGTATTGCGAGATTTTGGGCAACAACCTCCTTCCCTCAGTTAGAGCTTTGAAGATGGGTCGAGGCTGGGTCTTCCAACATGACAATGACCCGAAGCACACAGACAGGATAACCAAGGAGTGGCTCTGTAAGAAGCATATCAAGGTTCTGGCGTGGCCTAGCCAGTCTCCAGACCTAAACCCAATAGAGAATCTTTGGAGGGAGCTCAAACTCCGTGTTTCTCAGCGACAGCCCAGAAACCTGACTGATCTAGAGAAGATCTGTGTGGAGGAGTGGGCCAAAATCCCTCCTCCAGTGTGTGCAAACCTGGTGAAAAACTACAAGAAACGTTTGACCTCTGTAATTGCAAACAAAGGCTACTGTACCAAATATTAACATTGATTTTCTCAGGTGTTCAAATACTTATTTGCAGCTGTATCATACAAATAAATAGTTAAAAAAATCATACATTGTGATTTCTGGAATTTTTTTTTTGATTATGTCTCTCACAGTGGACATGCACCTACGATGACAATTTCAGACCCCTCCATGATTTACAAGTGGGAGAACTTGCAAAATAGCAGGGTGTTCAAATACTTATTTTCTGCACTGTATATCTAAGCTTTTGAATGGAGCATTACATTTTTTTTTAGGTGGGATTATGTCATTGTGTATTGGGGTACCCTTCAGAACGAATGGCACTGCATTGCATCAGCGAACAAAAACCTGCAGTGTAAAAGGAGCCTTACAGGTTGCATACCAGTTATCAGATGCTAGCTAAACAGTCAATTAACAGACATGTTTATGAGCAACTTTGTTGAAATATGTTTCTCAATTTTTTTTTTATTTTTTTTCAGGCATTGTTATCTTATATTAGGAGTGTAAATATTGTCTATCAATTTGCATCACTTACCTGAAAGAGCAAGTTTAAAAACTCATTGGCAAGTGCACTTTTAACACTCCAAATCTGGTAGTCTTCCAGTGTAAGATGTCCACTCTGCAGAAGAGGAAATAAAAAAATAAAAAAGCATGACTTTCAAAGTCTTTTATTATAGTGAATGCATAGCTTTAGCCCCCAGCTATCACCCCACAACATGCAGTAAAAAAAAAAAGAAGCACATCCAAATCAACACCTCCATTTCACCAGTAAGCACACAAAAAGCTTATACTACCTGCCAATCGGAGAGCTCTAACTGTTACTCAAAAGAAGGTGGGTCAGGCCTCTTAAGATAGACACAGAGGGCCAGATTCAGGTAGATGGGCGCATCTTTAATCTGGAGTAACGTTTCTCATTTACGTTACTCTGGCGAAATTTTAGGAGCAAGTGCTGTTATTCATGAAGCACTTGCTCCTAAAGTTGCGGCAGCGTATCGAAAATGAGCCGGCGTTATTCAAATTGGGCGGGTACGGGGCGTGTATTATTAAAACTAGGCGCGATCCCGCGGAGAACGTACTGTGCATGCGTCGACTGTCAATGCATCCCAGTGCGCATGCTCACAACTTCCATCGGCACCACTTCCTTGGAAACGACAGCGCAATGTGTTCCGTTGGACGTTTAAATGCGCCCGTAGATGCGCCATTCCGGCACTAAAGTATATCCTGTTCCCCCTCCCCGCAGTGAAGTTACTTTTGTTCTGAGGTGGCTGCTCCCGTTCCCCGCAAACACAGGAGAAAGCTGAACTTTAAAGGCCAGGAGCTGTCAGCCGTCATCTCGGCTATGGAGACCTATGATGTCTTCCTCCATGGCTGTAAAAGTTGACAGACAAGCAGGGACAGAGGTGTTGTCCTGCAAGTGGGGGTGCTCAGCTAGCTCTTATCGTCGGTAACGCTGCTGTAGCTGCTCTCCTGCTGACCTGTGGCCGTCTGGAGTAAAGATAAAGCAGCTATTTGTAGAAATAACTTTGCGACGGACGGATGACATATGCGCGGCGCATGTAGCCAGCGTATGGTGCTAATCCGTTTGAGAATAGGGAAATCTCCCTCATTTGCATATTTGCAGGGGAAATCAATTGGCGCGACTGATGCGCCAAGCGAAACTATGCGCCGACGATACTCTGGCGTCGGAAAGTTAAGCCGGTCGGGGAAAGCCCGTTTTCTGTCGCATCTAGTTTGGTGGGTACGGCCACGGAGATACAACGGCGCATCTTGACAGTTACGCGGCGCATATCGAAATACTCCAGCGCAACTCTACCTGAATCTGGCCCAGAGCATAACATTCCATCTCTGCAGCCTGCTGCCTGTACCCTCAGGCACTGTCTGGGATTTTTTTATTTTATTGGACTTTAAAACTTAAATAGTAAAGGTCTGCTATGCCAGCCCCAAACTCCATGGCTAACAAATCAGACCTCAGATCAGAGCCTCCATTCCCCCAGCTGGAAGACCTACAACCAGTTCTATAATTACATTGTTTCTCTCTTAGGCTGGCCATACATCATATAACTTTCTTATACCATTTTCCTATAGGGCACTTTCACAATATGGCGTTGGGGGCATCGGCGGTAAAGCATCGCTTTACCGTTGTTTTAACCATGCTTTTGGCCGCTAGTGGGGTGCTTTTAACCCTGCTAGTGGCTGAACAAAGGGTTAAAAGCACGCGCAAAGCACCACTCCCACAGAGCTTTGCAGGTGCTGCCCATTGATTTCAATGGGCAGGGGCACTTTAGGAGCAGTGTTTACACCGCTCCTAAAGCACTGCAAAGATGCTGCTTGCATGACTTGCATTTTAACGTCCCGCAAGCGCACCACTCCAGTGTGAAAGGCCTTTCACACTGGAGAGACAGGAGAGGCGCTTTACAGGTGCTTTGCGGTACCATTTTTAGGAGCTATAGCGCCTGTAAAGTGCCTCGTGTGAAAGTAGCCTTAGATTTACCAAAACCATATAATGAGGTCAAACCTAAATGCTTTCACTACATTGTTGAGGCCCTTGCACTACATTGTTGAAGGTAAATCTAAAGAAAATTGAACAAGAAAATGTTATGGTGTATGGCCAGCTTTAAGCTTACATTTTATAGCATACATTATGGCTTACATTTTATTGCATATACAATCTAATATACAGTTAATATCTAAATAAAACAATATATGATTACCTTTGTTGTGTCATTTGTTTTTAATATATGGTCTATAATATCTGAAAGATTCAAGTTTAATTCCTATAAGAAAAGAACAAAATACATTGACCTGAGAAAAACATGAAAAACCTAGATATGTTTACATTTGCAAATATCAATTGTACTGGTCAAACACCCCAAAAAATGAAAAGTGCATGTAAAGACAGTTTTTAACAACTCATTTCAAGCATATACAATTTCAGTTGTTAGTAACTATCACATCAAAGAGCGATACATATGCTAAATCTTTATCCAGTGGCAACATTTGTACAAATATCTCAATGTACAAGGGTCTCATTGTTTGAAACCTTTGTTCAGATGTTCCCACTTGATGGGTAATATATTTGTCACTGTGTGATATGACACAATTGCTAACAACTGTATATGCTTGGAGTTTTCAGGAACCTTTACTGTTCACATTTAAATGAGCACACAGCTGTTATTTTGGGAAAACTTGCCGTAATCTCGATTATGTATAATTGGATAAGATTTTTAACAAAGTGATATATTAAAAACTATGGTGAAGACCGTACTGTAGGTATGGAATGCATTACTTTTTTGATAAGGATGGTAAGGATGGTCCACACCACTCTACGTGTTTTTTTAGCCACTTCCGGACTGCTGCAAGCCGAAATAGGATGGCTGTTTGAAGAGGGATATCTTTGTTATGGCAGCAGCTAGCTGCCATAACCCAGGTAATCCTCCTCTTTACCCTGTGGGTCCAGTTTCCGATAATGATGGCCTCTGCGGCGGATTCGCCAAGAGATCACCTTTATCGGCGGCTCGAGAGGGCCCCCTCTCACCGCTCTCCCATGCCCTCTGCCACTTACCGGAGCAGCCGGCAGTGGCAGAGGCGATCGGGTCCTCTCTGTTGTTGGGTATGGAGATGAGTGAGGAGGGGAAGATAGGGGATACATACCATAGCAGGGTGGAAGCAGGGTCAAAACATCACTTCCACCCATAGCCTGTTAAAGGGTCATTTTTTTTTTTTCAAATTACAACTTTTTTTTTTTATTGCATTTTTGTGTAAATATGAGACCGGAGGTCTTTTTGACCCCAGATCTCATATTTAAGTGGTCCTGTCACGCCTTTGTTCCTATTACAGGGAATGTTTACATTTTTTGCAAAAGAACAGTTTAAAAAATGTAAATAAAAGGTAAAATAAATAAGAAAATATAAAAACGGTGTTCAAACCACACGTGAAGTATCGCCGCTAATTCTAGCCCTAGACCTCCTCTGTAACATAAAACATGTAGAATTTTTTAAACGTCGCCTATGAAGATTTTTAAAAGGTAAAAGTTTGTCACCATTCCACGAGCAGGTGGAATTTTGAAGAGTGACATGTTGAGCATCAATTTACTGGGCGTAACATTATCTTTCACAATATAAAAATAAATTGGGCTAACTTTACTGTTGTCCTATTTTTTTTTTTTTTTTTTATTATTATTAAAAAAGTGTTTTTTTCCAAAAAAAAAAGTGCACTTGTAAGACCGCGTGTGACAAAGTATTGCAACAACCACCATTTTAATCTCTAGGGTGTGAGAAAAAAAACGTTCCAAGTAATTTTCTAGCAAAAAGTGGCTCTGTGCCTCGTGATTGCTGTGCTTACAGCTGTACATTAAAAACTCCTGACCAAAGCGTTGTCTCAACAGTTGTTGGCTGTGAAGTTGTTTCTGACTATTTTAATGAGGATCTGCTTTAGAGTAGGCCAAGAGAAAGTGTAAGCTCTTTGGCCATACAGGGTTTTAAATTTTAAAGGTGATTGTTTGGGCCTGTGAAACTTTAACTACTGGTACATTTGTTGGGGAATTTTGTTGTATAGGGACTGTGACATGTGTGCAGCGTGTACTATGAGTAGGCGCAGTTTAGCCACACCCACACTTCATGTACAGAGCTCTGCACACTATGTTTATCCCTTCTAAATACTGAGAATAAGGTTATGTATGCGAAAATCTTGCTTCTGGCACCATAAAAAAAAGGGATTTTTAATAACAGCTTACCTGTAAAATCCTTTTCTTGGAGTACATCACGGGACACAGAGCGCATAGTCATTACATATGGGTTATATGGGTACCTTCAGGTGTGGACACTGGTGTAATCAACTTCACAGGAAGTTCCTCCCTATATAACCCCCTCCCACTGAGAGTGCTTTAGTTTTGTAGCAAGCAATTTCTCTGAGGTTACACAATGTTCCCCAAAAAGAGGGGTGGGAGCTCTGTGTCCCGTGATGTACTCCAAGAAAAGGATTTTACAGGTAAGCTGTTATTAAAAATCCCTTTTTCTTGATCGTACATCACGGGACACAGAGCGCATAGTCATTACATATGGGATGTCCCAAAGCAATGCTCCATGAAGGGAGGGAGACCGTAAGGCCAAAATTAGCCAAACAGAAAATATATCAGGAGGTAAAAAATAGCTCCACCAACAGAAAAAACAAGGGGGCGTGAACCGGGCCAGAGGATTCTATACTGCTGCCCGAAGGACCGCCTGCCCAAATGCTGCGTCCGTAGCTTTTGTGACGTCCAACTTATAAAATTTAGTAAACGTATGTACGGAAGACCAGGTTGCCGCTTTGCAAACCTGTGCCATAGAGATCTGATGGTGTGCCGCCCAGGAGGCACTCATGGCCCTCGTAGAATGGGCTTTAACTGATAAGGGAGGTGGAACGCGCTTCAGACCATAGGCCTGAAAAATCAGCTGCTTAATCCACCTAGCCAAGGAAGACTTGGCAGCCGGCTGACCCTTCTTGGGGCCATCCGGGAGAACGAAAAGCACATCTGTTTTCCGAATCTTTTCTGTAGCCTTGAGATAAACCCTCATGGCTCGAACCACGTCCAAAGTATGAAGCAGACTTTCCTCTCTGGACTGGGGAGTAGGAAAGAAGGATGGTAGGACTAGGTCCTGATTCAAGTGAAAACTGGATATGACCTTAGGAAGGAAAGAAGGCTGAGGCCGCAGAACCACTCTGTCCTTATGCAGAATCAGGTACGGTTCCCTGCAAGACAAGGCTGCCAGCTCGGAGACCCTTCTGGCCGAAGCCATGGCCACCAAGAAAACCAACTTTCGGGTTAGCAGCACAAGAGGGATTTCTGTCAGAGGTTCAAACGGCTGCTTTTGTAAAGCTGACAAGACCAGATTTAAATTCCAGGGGCAGAGGGGAGCTCTAATAGGGGGATTTACATGCAAGACCCCCTGCAAAAAGGTTTTCACAAGCGAATGTGTGGCCAAAGGCCTTTGAAACCATATCGATAAGGCAGACACCTGCCCCTTTAGAGTACTAAGAGCCAACCCCTTGTCAACGCCAACCTGGAGGAATCGCAAGATCCTGTCAATAAAAAACTTGCGAGGATGCCCTCCTTGAGACTCGCACCACTCCACATAGGTTCTCCAGACTCTGTAATAGATATTTCTAGAGACTGGCTTTCTAGCTTGAATTAACGTAGATATGACTTGGGCTGAGAGGCCTCTGCCCTTGCAGATCTGGGCGCAGGGGGAGTGGCCACGGTGCCCCTACTGACATCCTCACGATGAGTGCGTACCAAGCCCTTCTGGGCCAGGCTGGGGCCACCAGGATCACCGGCCTGCGTTCCACCCTGATCCTTCGTAGAAGGCGGGGAATCATCTGTAGTGGAGGGAACGCATACAGGAGAGAAAACTGGTGCCAGGGGCAAACCAACGCATCGGTCCCGTAGGCCGAGGGGTCCCTGGCTCGGGATACGAATTTTTCCAACTTCTTGTTGAATCTTGTTGCCATGATGTCCACATCGGGAACTCCGAATCTTTGGCAAATCTCTTGGAATACCTGGGGGTGAAGAGACCACTCTCCCGGGAGTAACTGTTGACGACTCAAAAAATCTGCTTGAGAATTGTCTATCCCTGGGATGAACACTGCTGAGATGCAGGGTACATGGGCTTCGGCCCATGAGAAAATCAGGTTTACTTCCCTTTGAGCCGCTAGGCTCCTTGTGCCCCCCTGGTGGTTTATGTATGCCACCGCCGTGGCATTGTCGGACTGTATCCTTACTGGCAGACCCTTCAGGGGGAGAGTACAGGCGACCAGGGCCAACCGAGCAGCTCTGATCTCTAGGACATTGATGGGAAGCAGACTTTCTGTCTCTGACCACTGTCCCTGCTGGGTCCGTTTTCCTAAGATTGCCCCCCAACCTGTTAGGCTGGCATCTGTGGTTACTATTTTCCACGAGATGGGGCAAAAGGTTTTCCCTTTTGATAATTTCTGAGGGATCAGCCACCAGTACAGGCTGCGCCTGACTCCTGGGGAAAGAACTAATGGACGGTCTAATGCCTGTATGGACTTGTTCCAAGCAGAGAGAATAGCTGCTTGCAGAATTCTGGTATGGATCTGGGCATAGGGCGCTGCTTCGAAAGCGGCCACCATCTTTCCCAGCAGTCGCATGCATAGGCGAATAGTCGGCTTCTTTTTGCCTAAGACTATTTGAATCGTTTGAATCAACGACCTGATCTTCTCTTGAGGTAAAAATACCCTCTGGCATTCTGTATCTAACCGAAAGCCTAGATATTCCAACTGTCTTGTGGGTTGTAACCTTGATTTTTCTTGGTTCACAATCCACCCGAACTCTTCTAGATGCCGCACTGTGCGGACTACTGCATGATTGAGGTTGGAAGCTGATCTGTCGATAACCAGGAGATCGTCCAGGTATGCCAGGACCAAGATGCCTTCTGTCCTTAGGACGGCTAGCACCGGGGCTAACACCTTTGTGAATACCCGTGGAGCTGTTGCCAACCCGAAAGGGAGGGCTACGAACTGGTAATGACTTTGATTTATCGTAAAACAAAGAAACTTGTGATGTGCTGGGTAAATCGGCACATGCAGATATGCATCCTTTATGTCTATAGATGCTAGGAAGTCGCCCTGATGCAGGCTGGCTGTCACTGAACGTATGGAGTCCATACGAAAGGTCTGAATCCTTAGAAAGCGATTTAGGCGTTTGAGGTCTAATATAGGCCTGATTTCGCCATTGGGTTTTGGTATAACAAAAAGGTTGGAGTAGAATCCCAGACCCCTTTCTTGGGTTGGTACTTCTACAATTACTCCTTGGAGCAAGAGGCGATCCAACGCCTTTACGAGAGAGGCCCTCTTTAACGGGTCGCTTGGAAGACTTGACCCCTGAAAATGAGGAGGGGGGATTTCTCGAAACTCTAGTTTGTAGCCTGAGGCTACTACGGAGCGAACCCAAGCGTCGGGAATTCTGGCCTTCCAGACTTCGGAGAAAAACTGAAGCCTCCCCCCCACCCAAGAGAGTGGGGGCGCCCCTTCATGAATCTGACTTGATGACTGGTTTAGCCGGCTTGCGAGACCAGGGCCTCTTGTTTGCCGCGGCTTGTCCCTGTGGACGGCTATTAACTGCTGAACGCCCGGGAGGCCGTCGATACTGACGGGAAGTCGAAGGGGCCGAGCCTGCAATGGCCTGTCGTTTAAACGTGGGCCCACGCGGTCTTTTCTTGACCGGTAAGGAAGTACTTTTTCCACTTGATATGGTGTGGATATATTTATCTAGGTCTTCCCCGAATAGTCTTCCCCCATGAAAGGGAAACCCTGCTAAAAGCTTTTTGCAGGGTGCCTCTGCTGACCAGTTCTTTAGCCACAAAAGACGACGCATGTGAACCATCAGTAGAGATGAACGGGATGCCTGTTGGATGGAGTCCTTAATAGCATCTATTGCAAAGCAGAGAGCCCTAGGGAATTCTGCTAATTCATGAGTATGCTGAGCCGGCATGTCCTTTAATATATGTTTTGCCTGATCCTTCAGGGCCTGACAAACACCAATGGCTGCTACTGCTGGCTGAACCATGGCACCTACTGAAGTGAAAGCTGCTTTCAGTAGGGTCTCGAATTTTTTGTCGACCGGATCCTTGAACATATGGACATTTTCAACCGGACAAGTCAGGGATTTATTCACGCAGGAAATGGCCGCGTCCACTGTAGGGAGTGCCCATTTCTTTACATATTCCTCTTCCATAGGGTAGAGAATAGAGAATCTTTTAGGAGGGACAAAGATTCTATCAGGTCGAGCCCAATCCTGGTAAATCACGTTCCGCAGAAGGGGGTGCATTGGAAAAGACGCACAAGTTAATGGAGCCTTTAAAGAACCCAATGAGGATACCTCCGGGGCTACTAGTTCTGGCACTGGAAGTTTAAAGGCAGTGCGAACCATATCTGTCAAAGACTGGATCCACAGGCTCTCCGCTTGAGAGGCCGAAAAATATTCATCTATAGTGGAATTTTCCCTGTCTGAACCGTCGGGACTTGGGTCTGCCTGATCCCCTTGTGGGTCCCGTTCCTCTGAAGAGGAGACCTCCGCATCTGAAAACCCCACACTGGGTGAGGGGGATCTAGCCCGCTTGCTACTTGGGCAAGGACAAGCAAACAACGCAGTTAACCTTTTCTCTAGCCCACTCATGGTGGCTGCTAGCATTTCTTCCGTCACGTAAACGGGAATGGGTGGATCGGGGGCCGCCTCTGCCCCCAGCACCCCCAATGGCTCTTGTACTATGCCACTCGGTGTCCTGACTGGCGAGGGTGGGGCCGTAGAAGCCTGGCCCAAATCCTCTGACCCCGATGGAGACCCCTTTTGCTTTTTGGCACCTTTAGCAGCCTTGGCTGGTCCAGATCCCTTTGGAGCCATTGTACAACCTTGGGTCACCCCTATAGCCAACACCTGACTGTTGCAGCTAGGAGTAACCAATATGAGGGCAGGTATGAGGAAATGAAAAAGAACTAATTTCTCTCTTTTCCTTTTTTTTTTTTTTTTTCAAAAAAAATTTTTTTTTTTTTTTTTACCCGCCTGGGAGGTGGCAATACTGAGGAAACCTGTGAGTATTGACACACCAATGCCCATTAGCCGGAGTCCAAGGTAGACTCAGATACTGCTGGATCTAAGGCTGAGTCCCTTTAAGCAAAAAACTTCCTTTTTTTTTTTTTTTTTTTTTTCTGGTCAATAGTGGACCTAAGTCCTAGACCTGAAGATCCACAAAACCGCCACTAGGTGTCCCTGTGTGGCCAAAAGACCCAGCTGCACGCTCTGTATCCTTTCTTCCTCTGCCTCCAGGAGGGAAAGACCGGCCAGAGAAAAGTTTTCCCTTTAAACAGACCCTGACGCTGCTGGCCCGCCCCCCCCGACGCACGCCGACGCTATAAAAGGTGGCGTGCACGCGCGCGCACACGCGTGTACAATCGCGCGCACCACGCTGAAACCACATGGAGGAAGCAGAGCAGAGGAAACAACATGGACCAGCGTTTAGGCAGCACCAACAGACACCAGGTAAGCACTAATCTTATTGTAGTGCACACATAGCGAGGAAGCTGTCCCCATGGGCTTCCTAAGAAACAGGAGTTTTTACCAGCAATTTCCTCTTAAAAAACATGTGGGGTTGCAGTATCAGTGTTAACAGGCAGACCTGGGGTGAGTAGCAAATATATAACTTACACAAGTATACATATATCTACATGTTATCTGGGTAAACATTAGTATCCCATCCTGCCTACACAGACATAGTGGAGATAGTGGCTGATGCACAAGCATACTGTTAGCCAACCCAGAACCCCCAGGGGGATACCTACTGTCGAACCAAGCCCCGCAGGTTCCCTCTTACCTGCTCCACGCCGCAGGGTATTGCAAAATGCAAGAGGCCCAGCCTTCCCCCATCTCCGTGGGTATTGTCTTGGACCTTCAGGGACCGGGGTCCTGTGTTAAGGAACCCACACCCCTGGGCCTATATAGCATCCTGGCATCAGTAGCGTTTAGTTCTTGGAAGAGACTAAGGCACTGGAGCCCAGAATCCAGCCCTCCAAGGAGAGGCATTATAGGCAAAACCCCACTCCAGCAGGGCCCGGGTACCGTACTCCTTGGCTCTGAAGCACTTCGGACGGATCCGGCTAGCTATCCTGGGTCCCGAGACCTCCGAGGGACAGCTAGACGTGACCAACACCTAAGACACTGGCGAAAAAACTAAAGCACTCTCAGTGGGAGGGGGTTATATAGGGAGGAACTTCCTGTGAAGTTGATTACACCAGTGTCCACACCTGAAGGTACCCATATAACCCATATGTAATGACTATGCGCTCTGTGTCCCGTGATGTACGATCAAGAAAAAAAACATTTGAGAATTTTAAATTCCTAGAGCTGGCATTTTAAAGGGCTAAATCTTTACATGTCATATGAGCAAAAATCTAATTTACATTGCATCTGGTTCAAAAGTTCCAGTAACAGGTTTATGAGATCTGTGTTTATAATCTTCAAACTAGAGCTGAAGGGTGCTTTAAAGAGTACTGCACTGGAAGTGCTGCACATAATTTTGTTACAACAGAAAATGTTTAAAAATTCCCCATCACATATACAGTATCTCACAAAAGTGAGTACACCCCTCACATTTTTGAAAATATTTTATTATATCTTTTCATGTGGCAACACAGAAGAAATTACACTTTTCTGCAATGTAAAGTAGTGAGTGTACAGCTTGTATAATAATGAAAATTTGCTGTCCCCCTCAAAACAACAACACACAGCCATTGTTGTCTAAACCGTTGGTAACAAAAACGAGTGCACCCCTAAGTGAAAATGTCAAAATTGGGCCCATCTTCCCTCCCCGGTGTCAAATGACTCATTAGTGTTACAAGGTCTCAGGTGTGAATGGGAAGCAGGTGTGTTAAATTTGGTGTTATCTCTCTCACACTGGTCACTGAAAGTTCAACATGGCACCTCATGGCAAAGAACTCTCTGAGGATCTGAAAAAAAGAATTGTTGCTCTACATAAAGATCGCCTAGGCTATAAGAAGATTGCCAAGATCCTGAAACTGAGCTCCAGCACGGTGGCCAACAGAACAGGACACATTCCACTCAGAACAGGCCTCGACATGGTCGACCCAGGAAGTTGAGTGCACGTGCTCAGTGTCATATCCAGATGCAGCCTGTCAGTGCTCAGACCACATGCTACACACTGCATCAAATTGGTCTGCATGACTGTTGTCCCAGAAGGAAGCCTCTTCTAAAGACGATGCACAAGAAAGCCAGAAGACAAGCAGACTAAGGATTACTTGAAACAGGTCCTCTGGTCGGATGAGACCAAGATAAATTACTGTATTTAGTTCAGATGGTGTCAAGTGTTTGTGGCAGAAACAGGGTTGCCAACTTTCAGTAAATTTATGAACAGTTTGTAAAATCCATACTTTTTGCATCGGTCCTTGAATTTCCATTACGGACATGAAGGCTGCATGTCCATAACTGACATTCATGGACAGATGCAACAATTATGGATTTTACAAACTGTTTGTAAATTTACTAAAAGTTGGCAACCCTGGGCAGACATCAGGTGAGGAATACAAAGACAAGTGTGTCTTGCTTACAGTCAAGCATGGTGTTGGGAGTGTCATAGTCTGGGGCTGCATAAGTGCTACCGGCACTGGGGAGCTACAGCTCATTAAGGGAACTACGAATACCAATATGTACAGTGACATACTGAAGCAGAGCACGATCCCCTCCCTTTGGAGACTGGGCCACAGGGCAGTATTCCAACATTATAACGACCACTGCCTTGCTAAAGAAACCAAGGGTAAAGGTGATGAGCATGTGTGGGGTATCCTCAAAACGGAAGATGGAGGAGCACAAGTTCTCCAACATGTCGTCATGGAGAAGTGGAAGAGGACTCCAGTGGCAACCTGGGAAGCTCTGGTGAATTCCATGCCCAAGAGGGTTAAGGCAGTGCTGGCCACACAAAATATTGACACTTTAGGCCCAATTTGGACATTTTCACTTAGAGGTGTACTCACTTTTGTTGCCAGTGGTTTAGACATTAATGGCTGAGTGTCGAGTTATTTTGAGAGGGCAGCAAATTTACACTGTTATACGAACTGTACACTCACTACTTTACATTGTAGCAAAGTGCTATTTCTTCAGTGTTGTCACATGAAAAAATATAATAAAATATTTACAAAAAATGTGAGGGGTGTACTCACTTTTGTGAGATTAATGAGGTTTCAATAATATTGTCTGGAAATATTTTTTGTTTTAGAACCTGCCAATTACAGGTAATCTCACTAAAGTAGCATTTGTGCATTTTGGATTAAAAACTTGCCTGGTCAGTATATAATTAGCAATTAACAATTCATCACAAAAAATACATTCCAGCCGTTTTATCCAGTCCCCACTGTGGTTCAGTTTGAATGACTAACCTGCTATCATATATGACTTCACATCCCAAAAACTCACTCACATCAGTACAGCCGAGATTAAAGCAGGGCTCGACGAAAGGTCACAATTGCGACTAGAATTAGCGACCTGGCGCCTGGGGAAGGAAGCATAGGCCTGCAGAAGGCCGCAAAGCCACGGCTTCAATTACTGGCTGCCGTGGCCCGATGCGATCTTGCGGCGGTGGCACACGGAGACACAGGATACCCCGTCCTGTGTCTCCGTGTGCCCCTGCTGCACGATCGCGTTGGGCCTCGACGGCCGGTAATTGAGGCAGCGGCTTTGCGACCTTCTGCAGGCCTATGCTTCCTTCTGTGATCTGGCGCCATCTTGTGGTGGCCGTTGGCATGACAAGGCTAATGGAGCTTCCCATGTGTTTTCACTGCCATCTCCTTCCCTCTAATTAGAACCCCCAAAAATTATATATATTTTTTATTCTAACACCCTAGAGAATAAAATGGTGGTCGTTACAACACTTTCTGTCATACCGTATTTGCGCAGAGGTCTTACAACCGCACTTTTTTGGAAAAAATACACTTTTTTTAATTAAAAAATAAAACAACAGTAAAGTTAGCCCAATTTTTTTTTTTATATTGTGAAAGATAATGTTACGCCGAGTAAATGGATACCCAAAATGTGACGCTTCAAAATCGCGTCCGCTCGTGGAATAGCGACAAACTTTTAGCCTTTAAAATCTCCATAGGCAACGTTTAAAAAAATTCTACAGGTTGCATGTTTTGAGTTACAGAGGAGATCTAGAGCTAGAATTATTTCTCTAACTCTACCAATCGCGGCAATACCTCACATGTGTGCCTTGAACACCGGTTTCATATGCCGGCGTTACTCACGTGTGCGTCCGCTCCTGCGCATGAGCTCGGTGGGACGGGGCGCGTATCTGACTGCTAACTTTTTTAGTTGGCTTTTAGACTCCAAGCAAATTTGTCAAACCCTGGATTGAAGTATAACTAAAGGCAAAACGTTTTGTTTTGGAAAGAGTGGAGAGGGATTAGAACACCTATGAGGTATTATTGCTGTCTGTGCCCCCATTAACCACTTCAATACCCAGCCATAGACAATTGACGGCCTGGGATGGGATTTACCATCCTAAGTGGCCGTCAATTGACGGCCTGGGTATTGCAGGCGAATATCTGGATGATGCCTGCAGCCAGAGGCATCATCCAGATATCCTCTTCTTCAGCTGGCGATTCTGCACAAAGTAAGAACGATCATAGCGGCGGTTCCGCCGCTTGATCGTTCTTACAGGCCGCGGGAGGGGACATCCCCCCCCTCCCGCCGCCATCCGGTGCTTCTCCGGGCTTACCTGTACCTTCGGGGGCCCGGAGAACGAATCGTCGGCGGCGGCAGGAAGCATAGAGATGACTGGTGACCAGATGGTCACCAGTCATCTCTATGACCGTCGGAGGACCCGGGCGCGATCTGATGACGTCACGCCCGGGTCCCCGTATGTAAACAAAGCCGCGATTGCGGCTGTAAGTCACCATACATGAGATCGGTGAATTTTTTTTCACCGATCTCATGGTTTCCAGCCTGGAGGTGAGATGTGAGGTCTTATTGACCCCACATCTCTCCATAAAGAGGACCTGTCACACACATTTCCTATTACAAGGGATGTTTACATTCCTTGTAATAGGAATAAAAGTGGAAAAAAAAAAAAAAATGAAAAAAAGTGTAAAAATAAATAAAATAAGTAAAAAAAAATAATAAAAAGATAAAAAAAAAATGAAAACGCCCCTGTCCCCGATAGCTCGCGTGCAGAAGCGAACGCACACGCAAGTCCCGCCGACATATGTAAACGCCGTTTAAACCACACATGTGAGGTATCGCCGCGTGCGTTATAGTGCCAGCAACTAATCTAGCACTAGATCTCCTCTGTAAATCTAAACTGTAACCTGTAAAAAATAAATAAAGCGTTGCCTATGGAGATTTTTAAGTACCGAAGTTTGGCGCCATTCCATGAGTGTGCGCATAATTAAAGCGTGACATGTTGGGTCTCTATTTACTCGGTGTAACATAATCTTTCACATAATACAAAAAAATTTGGCTAACTTTAGTGTTTTGTTATTTTTTTTAATTCATAAAACAATTTTTTTTACAAAAAAAAGCGTTTGAAAAATAATTGCGTAAATACCGTGCAAGATAAAACTTTGGAATGACCGTCATTTTATTCCCTAGAGTGTCTGCTAAAAAAAACATATATAATGTTTGGGGGTACTGTGTAATTTTCTAGCAAAAGAATGATGATTATTACATGTAGGAGAGAAGTGTCAGAATAGGCCCGGTATGGAGGTGGTATAAAAGCCTAGTATTGAAGCGGTTAAGGAGATCACCCTCTCCATTTGCCCTGTTTACCATTATCATTGAAAGTGAATGTAAAAGAAAATCCCACATTTTCGGGGAGTCCTCAGAAAAGTATTAGAGGGAAAATCGTCCAATGCGAACACTAGTCCCAAAGGAATTCCCCTGAGTAGCAGGGATTTCCTCTCACTTCCTGCTTGGCTATGAGACAGGAAGTAAATGGAAATCTTCACAATTGGAGACAGATGGCAAAAAAAAAATCTAACAGGGGTTATAACACTCACTATATGCACAATGAAAAAAAAAGTTTTGCTTATAGTTCTAATGTAATGCAGTGCAAAGCTAATCTACAGTCCTGATCAAAAGTTTAAGACCACTTAAAAAATGGCAAAAAACATATTTTACATTGTTGGATATTAACAAGGTTCCAAGTAGAGCTTCAACATGCAACAAGAAGAAATGAGAGCGAGACAAAACATTTTTTGAGCATTCAATTAATTGAAAAAACAATTAAACTGAAACAGGCTGTTTTTCAGCTGATCCAAAGTTTAGGACCACATGCCTTTAAAAGGCCAAATCTGTGCAAAGATGTGGATTCATTGTCATTTTCTGTCAGGTAGTCACACGTTGTGATGGCAAAGGCAAAAAAACTCTCCCTTTTTTAACGTGGTCGGGTTTCTGAACTGCATAAGCAGGGTCTCTCATCAAGACACTGGACGATCCTCGACCCAAATTAAGGCCCTTACTGGTGCTGACTGCAGCCCCGTAACCATCAGACGGCATCTAAGACAGAAGGGCTTCAAAAAAAAAAAAACGTCTTCAAAAACCTTGTCTCCGTGAACGTCACAGAACTGCATGTTTGGACTTTGCAAGAGACATTCAAAAGGTGGAAGAAAGTTTTATTCTCTGATGAGAAAAAATGTAACCTTGATGGTCCTGATGGTTTCCAACGTTACTGGCATGACAAGCAGATCCCACCCGAGATGTTTTCTACGTGCCACAGTGGAGGGGGCGCCATAATGGTCTGAGGTGCTTTTTCCTTCAGTGGAACAATGAAGCTTCAGGAAGTGCAGGGCCGTCAAACGGCCGCTGGCTATGTCCAGATGTTGCAGAGAGCATTCCTCATGACTGAGGGCCCTTGTCTGTGTGGTAACAACTGGGTTTTTCAAAAGGACAACGCTACAGTACACAATGCCCGCAGGAAAAGGGACTTCTTCCAGGAGAATAACATCACTCTTTTGGCCCATCCTGCGTGTTCCCCTGATCTAAATCTAATTGAGAACCTTTGGGGATGGATGGCAAGGGAAGTTTACAAAAATTAACAACAGTGCCAGACAGTAGATGGCCTTCGTGCGGCTGTCTTTACCACTTGGAGAAATGTTCCCACTCACCTCATGGAAACGCTTGCATCAAGCTTGCCGAAACAAATTTTTGAATTGATCAACAATAACGGCAGAGCTACTTATTACTGAGTTCATGTTTGGAAGTTGGATTTTGGTTTGGGGGGGGGGGGGGTTTTAGTTTGTTTTTTGGAGGTGTGGTCCTAAACTTTTGATCAGCTGAAAAACAGCCTGTTTCAGTTTATTCGTTGTTTTCAAAAATTTTAAATTGAATGCTCAAAAAATGTTTGTCTTACTCTCATTTCTTCTTGTTGCATGTTGAAGCTCTACTTGGAACCTTGTTAAGATCCAACAAAGTAAAATATTCATTTTTTGCCATTTTTCAAGTGGTCTTAAACTTTTGATCAGGACTGTATATAATGCACCATTTTTTTTTTACACTAGTGACAACCCACTGAAAAAAATATATCACACCACATAAGTTATAGTCTTTATAATAAACTAAAGAAAAAAAAAAAAAAGCTCTTACAGGTACAGCATCAATTCGGTTGTCCTTCCACACCTCTAGTAGTGCAAGAACCATGTCTTCCAGTTCAGTGCGAGACAGAACACCATCACGATCAACATCAAATACCTTAAAACAAACTAGATAATAGAAAAGAACAAGCAAACTATTAGATATGACCAGGGTAGCAAAGATCTCCTACATTTCTTACATAGGGAACATTGTCTCCATTGTTTTATGTATATGGACTACTACAACGGTCTCTGAGCACTACACTCTACATTAGGTACATGTTAAGCCTTGCTTCCAAAAGTTGAACACACTGTGGGATTTATTTACTAAGACAGGAGTGTGCAAAACCTGGTGCAGCTCTGTTTAGAAACCAATCAGCCTCCAGTTTTTTTTCTTTTTATATAATAATTGAACAAGCTGAAGTTAGAAGCTCATTGGCTACCATGCACAGCTGCGCCAGATTTTGCACTCTCCAATTTAAGTAAATCAACCCCAGTTTGCTGCTTAACTTTTTGAAAACTCCCGCACTTTTCATTACATGCAATGTCTCTTGAGAGACTTCAGTGACTAAAGTAAGGGCAGGAATAATATGAATGGACTGTTAAGTATATAAGAAATTTCAACAGGAATCCATATAGACTTCTGAAAGGCACATATGCAGAGTTGGAAATTCATGCAGGGCAAAAGAACAGGCTAAGGAACGTGTGTTGCCAGAAATTATCAGTGATTTTTAACGATGGGGTGGCCTGATGTAATAGAGCAACCATAAGATGTAGTGGAAAACTCCTGGACAAACAAATGCATCCCTTCGATGTGACAGGAAAGTACCCCTTTAAAATAAGCTATGACTTAAAACATTTACACCTCAATTCACACTAACCATTCATATATGTACAACTTAAAGTCACAGCGACTTCAAAGTAGTTCATGCGCTACTTTCATGCAACTTAAGGGCCATAGACTTTGTAAACCTTTAAAAGTTGCATGAAAGTTGTACCTGAATGTTTTGCATGCAACAGTGGGGTCCGACTTTGCAGAGGGACAACAAGTCACATCAATATCCAAAGTTGCGCCTAAGTTGCAAAAAATACTTCATATTTCAAATCGCACACTTTCCTGCATAAACTCTCAAAAGTTTGGGTGCTGCAGCAACAACCAGCTGGATACTGGTTCAAGTAGAAAAAAAAAAATTATATTTGCCAGCACACCATGGATCGACAAAAAGTGGCGTCCAAACAGGTAATTTATTGCATGATCACAACATAAGAAAAGTGCAATGTTTTGGAGTCACAGAGGACTACTTTGTCAGGCATGTGATGATCACATGCCTGACGAAGGGGTCCTGCGTGATTCCGAAACGTTGCACTCTTCCTATGTTGTGATCATGCAATAAATTACCTGTTTGGACGCCACTTTTTGTCAATCCATGGTGTGCTGGCAAATATTTTTTTATTTCTTTTTTTTTTAAGTTGTCACTAAGTAGCGTCAAACTTTGGAGTCATACAAGTATGAAGTATCTTATAGTATTATGTGTGCTAATCAAAATAAACTCCACATTTAGAAGAAGTTTTTAAAAGGAAAAAAAATAGTGTGCATGATATGCTTCAAAGAATAAAGCAATGAGTTCATGATCGTGATTTGTTCCACAGACAAAAAAAAAAAAAGTATGTTCTAAGAAAGCTTATTGAAAATTTTACATTTTCTATGGATGTTAACAAGATTTTTAGCTTCCATTATCTTTTCAGAAACTAGTTAGGTAATAATGAGCGTAAAAAGATCATAGAGAATGTACAATATAAAACTGATCACACATTTATGCTCAATAATGAGAAAAATAAAACAACTACTTAAAGCGGAATTTCACCCTAAATATAAGATCTCCCATGTGATCCAGCATACTGGCGTCAGCGCCAGTATGCTGTTTTTTTTTTTTTTTACTCGCACACTTACTGTATTATGCCGGAATTTCATTTTTTTCCCCCGCGGTGGACGGCTCTAGTATTGCTCGTCACATCTTCCTAAAATACCCGATATGGACTCAGGTAATCTCGGCGAAAATGCGGCGCCTGCGCACAGACCTAGGAGCTGACTGCGCAGGCGCCGTATTTCTCCGAGTCCTATTTCGGAGGGCGTGACGCGCCATAGCTGTAGGACTCGGAGAAATACGGCGCCTGCGCAGTCAGCTCCTAGGTCTGTGCGCAGGCGCCGCATTTTCGCCGAGATTACCCGAGTCCATATCGGGTATTTTAGGAAGATGTGACGCGCTATACTGGCGCCGTCCACCACGGGGGAAAAAAAGAAATTCCGGCATAATACAGTAAGTGTGCGAGTAAAAAAAAAAAAAAACAGCATACTGGCGCTGACGCCAGTATGCTGGATCACATGGGAGATCTTATATTTAGGGTGAAATTCCGCTTTAAATCAGGAGCCATGGAGTACATTAGGCAGAGGTGACTATTAAGTTGGCAGATAATACTCTCTGTTTTGTCTGTAGGGAGTTGTGATCAAACTGATAATTACATTTTTGTCTCTCTGCTAAGGGTCCCCGGCAGCAAGCAGACAGCCCACAGGAAATTTCCTTGAAGTCTATGTGGTTGTCACGGTTCTCATCAAATGCATTAAATAATCCTGTAAAAAAAAAAAAAGCTAAATAAATAAACGTAAACAAGAAATCTAGCTGAACCAAGATTAAACTGACTTTACTTTGTTACAAAAACATAAAACCAGATATTTAAGGTGCATGGTCTCAATATTAGCACAAGCTTGCCATAAAAGGTAAATCTGTACAATTTTTATTTAGCCCAAAAGTATTTGTACTTGCTACATAGCTGGATGATTGGTGGAAAACTGCAGTTCAAGGTTTGTAAATGTAAAATAATGCACCCAAGGTAAAATAATCCCTTGTCAGAGTACAACATTGGAAGTACAGTGTTGGTCAGCATTACAGAGAAAATATTTGGGGGGTACTTATTTTAAATGATTAGTATATGGAGCAGTAGCAGTCAAGAGATTCCTGCTAAAGTATAGCACCAGACACGTCCAGACTTCCCTCTGTCTTGCACTGTTCCAGAGTGGCCCCGCCATGGCTTAGATTTACATGTCTTCAGCAGCTCGTAACAAGACCTGCCTTTCCTCTTCTGCAGCTACGGTATACAAGCATAAGCTGAGTTTTTCAGCACATTTTTTTGTGCTGAAAATGCCCCCATCAGCTTATATTTGAGTCTCTCCTGGCGCTGTACCCATCTGCAGCCTAATCCCCTGGCGCTGTGATACAGCTTCAGTCTTGTATCTGCCAGCGCTGGGCCCATCTTCAGTCTTATTATCTCCCGGCGCTGTGCCCATCTTTAAACGTATTATGTCTCGGCACTGTGATACATTCAGTGTAAAATATGTAGTGTAACCAAGTGTCGCCTCCTCCTCCTCCTCGATAGGCTAACTCATTGCTGGGAAACGGAGTCAGTGTTCCGTCACGGAGGAGGAGGCAGCGCTTGGTTACCCTTTACGGCTTACACTGAATGTATCACATGGCAGGGACATAATAAGATTAAAGATTGGCACAGCAGCGGGAGATAATAAGACTGAAGATGGGCACAGTGCCAGGAGATAACGTCAATCAAGGTACCGTACTTAAGGAACAGTGAGGCATGGACACAGCGAGGCATGTAGGTGGACACCCTAGGCTTATACTCGAGTCAATACATTTTCCCTTTTTTTTTTTTTTTTTTGTGGCAAAATTAGGTGCCTCGGCTTATGCTCAAGTATATACAGTAAGTTTATTACACTGAAATCCCACCACCCTGAGCTCATCTATCTGTTACTCTGCTCTCTTCGATCAGCACATTAACCAGACACAGATGACACTTAGCAATGCTCCTCCCCCATTGCAGTCTGAGTTCTGCTGTACAGTGGACAGTGCAAGAGTCTGATACCAAAGTCATATTTAGGGAATGACGCTGCTTGCACGTAATAAAATAAAAAATATATAATTATGTCCTTTATATCTCCCTGAAGCTTTAAAACCCTCTCTCATTTGCAGAATTGTTCTCCCTGTGCCTATGTGGGTTTCCCCACACTCCAAAAGACAGGCGGGTATGTTAACTGACTCCACCCTAAATTGGCCCTAGTATGTGTGTGTATGTATGCTAGTTAGGGGCCTTAGATTGTAAGCTCCTAGAGGGCATAGACTGATGTGAATGTACAATTTACAGTATATGTAAAGCGCTAAGTAAACCGACGACACTATATAAGTATCTGTAGTAAATAAAATAAATACCTTCACTTAAAGACTGGTGAATTGGAGGCGATATCAAGGGAACAAATGTTTCCAGATCAAATCTTCCAGTCCGTGACTGAGCCTTCAATAGCCAATACCTTTTCTCCAGATCAATAATATCTGACTCTTCCACTGTCAAAAAGAAAAAATGCCACATATTTACTAAATATATACAAAATTCATAGAAGAAGTGAACAAAAGCAAAGTTATATCTAAAAGCAATTGCCTGTATTTCATATTTTGCTTACTTTACACTTTGGAGACATATTACCCCTTTGTAACTGTGCTCTCTTCTATACCTGCCACATGTATAAGGCATATTTTTCAAACCACGTAAATAACGATAACGCAAACTTACAACTTGTGAAACAAGCAATAGACGAACATAGAACGCAAAATGTGCAAAATACAGTGCAAAAAAACAAAAAAAACAACTATAGTCTACTTTTACAACACAGATGATTAAAATATTATAAGTACACCATTAAACATATTTTAATATATATATATATATATATATATATATATATATATATATATATATATATATATATATATATATATATATATATATATACACACTACTAAAGGTGTACAGTGTTCTATGTGCTGTGAAATGCTGTATCTGTTATGAAATCTTGTGATAAGAAATAAAGAAAAAGTGTACATGGATACAGACATTCTTATTATGCAATAATGCATGCTAGTACAGATTAAACTATTTTTAATGGGTTTAGATCACTCACGTGACCTATCACATCTGTACAATTTAAAGGGGTTGTAAAGGTAAAAAAATGTTTCCCTAAATAGCTTCCTTTACCTTAGTGCAGTCCTCCTTCACTTACCTTATCCTTCAATTTTGCTTTTAAATTTTTATTTTTTTCTTCTGAGAAATGATCACTTCATGTTCTTCTGTCTAACAGAACACTGTAATGGGAGGCTTTCTCCCTGGTGTGGAGAAAGCCTCTTAAGGGGGGAGAGGGCAAGCAGGAGTGTCAGGACGCCCACTAACACACAGCTCCTTTCTCTATCTGCAAAGTAGAGAGCGTCCTGACACTCCTGCTCGCACCCTCCCCCCTTAAGAGGCTTTCTCCACACAAGGGAGAAAGCCTCACATTACTGTGTGGAGTTACAGACAGAAGAACAGGAAGTGAGGATTTCTCAGAAGAAATAAGGACATTTAAAAGCAAAATGGAAGGATGAGGTAAGTGAATGAGGACTGCACTGAGGTAAAGGAAACTATTTAGGAAAATAAAGGTTTACCTTCACAACCGCTTTAACATAATACTTGGATAGATAGAGCCAATGTTTGCAGTGCTAGTAAATACAAACAACCACACTTTCTACTAAAAAACAAGATTTACATCCATGCGAGACAAATTCTAAGCTCTGAGTAGCTTAGATGCACACTCCATAAGAGCATGGATTTGATGCCCCTAGAAGCAAGGTCAAAAAGTAATTAAAACAGCAAGAATATCTCATAAAAATCCATACACAGGGACAGAAAATTAAAGATGATCTCCCCACGTTAATGGGCATGCACACAAGATATACACAATGAAATTAAAATTCACATAAAAAAGGTGTTTGTAAACATTTTGAAATAATGATTCTGTTAATCACTTTTGAAATGCTGCACAAAGCAGATCCCTAATTTATCATTTAAGCCGGCCATAGATGGTTTGAATCTTTGCAGGTTCAGCAGAGACCGGCTGTGATTCAAAAACCCTCTATGGGCAGGCTGATTGTACCCAAAAAGATCCATTGATCAATTGCGTACAACCAGCAAGTCAAATTTCTAAATAGAAAGGGGTGTTTTCCGCACGTCACACGTCATCCTCCGCTCGTCCGTTTTTACAAGTCCGTAAACGGACTTGTAATGGTTCCCTATGGGATCGCGTCCGTTAGCGGATGATGCATCCGCTAACGTCCGCAAAGATCCGCGTCCGTCTGGATCCGGTTTTTCGGACGGAAGAAAACCCTATCTTTCTTCCGTCCGGCGGAACGGATCGGATGAATACGGACAAACGGTCCGTTTTCATCCGATTCCCCATAGGGGAGAGCGGAGGAGAGACAGGGCGGTCCCCGCCCTGTCCGCTGAGCGGGGATTGCGCTCCGTGTGAAAGGACCCTTAAAAAATGCTGTGGTTGTTCACCAAAGTGGCGATCACATTAGTAATTAATGTACATTTTCACGAAAGGGGTCTGTGTATTGTGGTAAGCGCAATATCATTTCAGAGCACTTTGGGTGAAACTGATCAGATGGTGAAGGCCGTTACTATCACTTCAGAGTGAGACTGCATGACAAGCTCCAGAAGAATAATCTTTATGTGTTATTTCGCTTAGAATCGATTGCTGGACTTTTTTTTTTTTTCTCTTATTTCTCGTATCATTGGGACTTTTCTACTTTATGCACTTTTGTATTCGAATTGTTTATTTAATGTATTCAAATCTCTATTGCAATCACCAGCGCCCTCTTTTTTCCTTTTACAAGTCACATTTCTAGCATGCAATTATTGTCAGGGGCTATAGACGCTAGCAAGAATCATTGTGTTCTCCCGGCAGAGAAGGCTCCCCCGCACTGAAAGAACACAATAGCTCAGTGGGTCGGATATGATGTATGGCTGAGAGCACTGACCCACATGTTCTGGGCTTTTCCCCCCCGTCAGAACACAATAGCTCAGCAGGGGAGATTGCGGTACTAATAATCGGATTGTTAATTACAGCGGCTCCGATCTGAGCTGTTTTTTTTTTTCATTCAACTCGCTGGGTTGAATAAAAAAATGTAAATAAATGTTGTGTTTACTAGGCTATACCTTATTTGCCAATAAAACCATATATGCAGTGAGTACATGAAAGTATTGAACATGTTACAATTTTTCTACGTGGATATATATTTCTAAAGATGCTATTGACGTACAATTTTCACCACATGTCAGTAATAACCCATGCAATTCATACACATTTCTTTCATACATACAAAGAAACAAAGACAAATATGTTCAGAAATTAAGTTATGTGTAATAAAATGCAAGGGAAAAAGTATTAACTGAAATGTATTTAATACGTCATACGTCATTGTTGGTAATGACAGCTTCCCATATAGAGATGGGAAGATGTGATTTTGACCCATTCTTTCACACAGTCTTCAAATCTAGAAGGTTCAATGGGCCTCTTCTATGAACTCTGATCTTCAGTTCTTTCCATAGATTTTCTATTGGATTCAAGTTAGGAGATTGTAACTGCTAATCTGGGTCTTTCTCAAACTCTCCACAAGTGTTCCTTGGCTCTTGAATAAGGATGAGCTCAGGCATGTTCTCAACCCGCGCGTGCAAAGCCCGCCAGGAAGTTGGCACTACACAATGCTAATCACAGGCAGTGAGACATTTGTCGATCTCTGCAGCCGTGGATCGTGAAAATGTCTCACTGCCTGCGATTAGCGTTGTGCAGTGCCGACTTCCTGGCGGGCTCTGCACGTGCGGGTTGCGAACACTCCTAAGCTCATCCTTACTCTTGAACAACTATTTTGATAGTCTTTTTCACTCCTCTGTCAAAAACTGGTCGTGGCCGGTTTATAGTGAAATTATGTTCTTTCCACTTCTGGATTATGGCCCCATTATTGCTCACCGGAACATTCATAAGTTTAGAAATCCTTCTGTAACCAATACCATCAGTATGTTTTGCAGCAATAAGGTTGCAAAGGTACTGAGAGAGCTCCTTGCTTTTACCCATCACGAGATGTTTCTTTTGTGACACCTTGGTAATGAGACACCTTTTTCTAAGCCATCGGTGAAGACTGAACCAGCTAAGATTAATTTGCACTGGCAAGGGGAAGGATTGCTTTCTAATTACTGATAGATTTCAGCTGGTGTCATGGCTTTTCATGCCTTTTTGCAGCTCCCTTTTTTCTTATGTTCAATACTTTTTCACCATGTCATTTCATTTTATTACACATAACTTCATTTCTGAAATTATTTGGTTTGGTTTTGGTGGTAAAAATTGCATGTCAATAGCACCTTTAGAAATATTTACCTAGAAAAATAATTATACTAATTATATTATTTTACCTGCTGAATAGTCCAAACTGTGCAAATTTAGCGAGTGCAATTTCAAGAAACGCCCTGCAAAGCAACCTCACCCACTAACAAAGCCGATGATTGTAGCTCACCTGTAGATAATGATTACAGCAATAAAACTCAATCTTCTACACCGATTGCGATCCACCATTCAAAACAACTTGTTGAAATATGTTAAACCAATTTTTCATTTAGATAAACAATCATTGACATATCCAAAAAGTAAAAAATACAAATAAATACAGAAGGGCAATTTCATAGGCAACTAGCTACTCATGAAAGTGCTCAAGCGGCCCCCACTTGCAACAATAGAAGCAATTGGTGGGATTATAAATGACTGTATTCAGTGTTCATTTACCCATGAAATTAGAAGAGTTCACACTAAAGATTTAGGCCTTACTAGAGGAAGATTACATTCCCAATTAACAAAATGCAGATCAAGACATGCACTGTCCTCTGCAATGATTTCCAATGTTAATTTGCCTGTAAAGTCATTGTGGTTTCTTGCTGCATCTCAGCACCAGTCTGTGTTTTAATGTACAATGATATACCTAGCTGGAAAATCCATACACATTGATAAAATGTAATGCAATGGCCGTTCCCTCTCTAAATGCTAAACCGTAAAGTGCTGGGATTCGAAAACAAATTGTTTCAGCACTGTGCATTGCTCTAGGTGACTAAAGATTGATGTATTTACAAATACTTCTTGTACTGTAAAAAATCAAATACAAGCAGAAACTTTGAAAATAAAACAAATTATTCTAGAAGACTTTGAAAAAGACCAATTAAAAAAGAGAAGGTGCACATTAGAATAATAAATTACATCTTTATCATTGACAATGCTGTTATAAAATGAAAGTCAGGCCAAAAAAGGTTTATTTTCTTTTTAAAGGGGAGGTTCCCCTAAAAATAAACTTTTAACATTTCATTTATCATATTAATGACATCTAGAATCGGCTGTTTTTTTTTTTTTTTAAATCCGTCCGTACATACCGTTTCCTACAGGTAGTCTCACATCGGCTTCCGGGTATGATGGTCGGGGATGGGCGTGCCTACTTGATTGACAGGCATCTTATCGACGCATACAGCGCGTCACGAGATGCCGAAAGAAGCCGAACGTCGGTGCGCAGGCGCCGTATAGAGCCGCACCGACGTTCGGGTTCTTTCGGCATCTCGTGACGCGCTGTATGCGTCGATCGGATGACCATCATACCCGGAAGCGGCGGTGAGACTACCTGTAGGAAACAGTACGTACGGACAGATTTTTTTAAAATAAACAGCCGATTCTAGATGTCATTAATATGATAAATGCAATGTTATAAGTTTATTTTTAGGGGAACCTCCCCTTTAAGATATGGGCAAACTGGGGAAGGGTTAGAACCCTTGTTAGTTTTTTAAAACCAGGAGCTCCAATAAGCTGGCCATACACTAAACAGCCTCTGTGCAATCTCATTTAGTGTTACCTACACAATCCATTCAATTAGGTCTCATGCACATGGGCATAAAAAAATGCTGCTTATACCAGCTTTTGATGGGTTTTTTTCAGCCTGTATATTCAACTCTTTGTTGGCCTATGTGCCCATGCACGTTTGAGGATTTACAGCAGTCTTTTTCAACCCCAAGGCACGCCAGTCTGAGGACTCGTTCACACCAGAACGTCCATCCGAGTACACGCATTTTTGCATGGTCATGTACGTCATTTTTTTTTATTGGAGCAAATGTACATGCATTTGCTAGATGCGCAAGGGTTTCATTAACTACTTCCCGACCAGCTGCCGCAGCTGTACTGCGGCAGGTTGGCTCTCTTGCGTGAATCACCGTCATTGGGCACGTACGTGGCGATCTGTGAGTGCGTGACTATTCGCTAGCGGGGGAGCCAATCAGCGCGTCCGGCGAACTCGATGTCCACCAGCAGCCCGTGATTGCTCCACAAAGAGACAGAACGGGGATCTGCCAGTGTAAACAAACAGATCCCTGTTCTGTCAGGGGAGTAAAGCGAAATTGTCTGTTCCTAGTGATCAGGAACAGCAATCTCTCTCTACTCCCTGTCAGTACACTGCCCTCACAGTTAAAAAGACCTCCCTAGAAAACATTTAACAATTTGATCGGCCCTGGTGTTAACCCCTTCCCTGACAGTGTCATTTATACAGTAATAAATGCATTTTTATAGCACGGATCGCTGTATAATTGGTCCCAAAAAAGTGTCAACCGTGCCTGATCTGTCCACCGCAATGTTGCGGTCCCGCTAAAGAAAAATAAATAAATCGCAGATCATCATTACTAGTAAAACAAAAACAATAAAAATTACATAAATATATCCCTTATTTGTATACATGATAACTTTTGCGCATACCAATCAATGTACGCTAATTGGATTTTTTTTAACCAAAAATATGTAGAATACATATTGGCTTAAACTGAGGAAGAAATATGTTTCAGTTTTGTTTTTTTACATTTATTATAGCAAAAAAGTAAAAAATCTTGTTTTATTTTTTTTTTTAATTTTCGCTCTTTTTTTGTTTATAGCGCAAAAATAGAAACCGCAGAGGTGACCAAATACCACAAAAAGAACGCTTTATTTGTGAAAAAAAAAAGGACACAAATTTTGTTTGGGTACTATGTCGCACAACTGCGCAATTGTTCATTAAAATGATGCAGTACCGTATTGCAAAAAATGGCCTGGTCAGGAATTGGGTAAATCCTTCCAGGGCTGAAGTGTTTAAGAAATATGGCACCCACATGCGACTGTAAAAGGCAACACATTGTTGTGGGGTATAAAAAACAATTGTAACTTTCTTCCCTCTATTCTTTGCCATGTGATACCTTACTGCCACTATTGAATGTAGTATTGTCATGTACACAGTGTAGCTGGCAACCTATTCTACCCAACACATATTGTTGCTGTTTTTTCATGGAAATGGTATGTTGCTCTTTTCTGTTGGGGAGTATCATCCATTACATATTTTTGCTTACCATTTTCTACTGTTATTTCCTGTCCTTGTACTGAAATACTTTTTTGAATTAAAAAAGATGTTTAACCCAAAAACTTCCAGTATTCCCTCCGCCTTGCTCTCCCAACATGTAAGGAGAGGCAAAAACTTTTTGATGAATTTTAGGAAAAGCACTGAAATAACCACCCTCAAAGCGGAGCTTCACCCAAAAGGCTTGTCTCTGCTTGTTTGTTTGTTTCCTTCCCCCTCCGCTGCCACATTTGGCACCTTCGGGAGGGGTACCTGTTTTTGACAGATACCTGTACCCCAGGTAGTTCAGCCCACCTCCTCCTTCCCCCCAGCGCCATGCCATTCACAAAGCTTCACGCATGCGCAGTATGGAACCGGCTGTGAAGCCACAAGGCTTCACTGCCGGTTTCCCTTACAAGAAATGGCAGCGGCAGCAAATGAGAGCCGATTAAAAAATAGTCTTAGGTTCCGACATTGTGTGATCCCTAGACAGGTAAATGTCCCAATATCAAAAGTCAGCAGCTACAGTATTTGTAGCTGCCGATTAAATTTTTTTGGGGGGGGGGGCTGGAGCTCCACTTTAAATATCTACAAAATAGAAGAATTTGGTATAAACCTACAAGAATGTTTGTTATGCATTTAGTTAACCTAGGTGGCATTGCTTTTTTCTCAGCAAAGTGTTACATTTGGAATGGCAAATGCAAAGAGCATACATGCTGAACCTGCCAAAAAGTTTCTCATCCAAATTATGTTAACCTGTTGCAGAACACCCTCACGATCCCTGTACATTGTATGAGAATGTAAGCCTGAGAGTTACACTGCATATTGCACATTACAAAAAAGGACAAGGACTGAGTACACTTAAGATTGCAAACCTATATCATGCTCATTACAAAAATATATATATGAGTGAGGTAAGCCCTAAGAGGGACACATTCATATGAGAATATAAATTCATATACATAGTTATTTAGTGCTATGCCTGACCATGCCTGGGCTTCTAAAGAAAGAGGCACTGCACAAACTACACTGTAATCTGGGGACTGTGTGCATGCATGCTAGGGTATAGGCCAAAAGTCGGGGGAGGAATTTATCAATAGTACAGATAAATAGCCACTGCCCCCCACCTATAATTGGCCTTTGCAGCAAGGAACACATGGAAGATCGACACATGTCAAAAAAGTTATCAATGCATGGCAACCAATCAGCATCCCTCCTCAGGAAGTCCAGTTAAGCCTTGAAAATGAAAGCTAGAAACCGATTGGTTGACAGGCACAGCTGTTCCAACTTGAACAAATTCCCGAGATACTGTACAAGAAATAGGATACTTTAAACTAGGTTATAAAACAATTAACAATACTAGTTAACCACAAAGATAACTGCATATGTTCTCTTAAACATACTGTTTTAATGACTGTATAAACATTTTCCTGAGGGCTTAAATCATTTTTTGCATACATGAAATAAACACAGCAGGTATACACAAACTTCAAAGGGAAAGACAGCACATTAAAAACTCACAATTAATGCAAAATCTAGTCATACCTGCAATGTATGAATTACAGTTTACTACAGAACTATAAAAAAAGAACTTAAAAAGTATAAATAATGTAATAAGAACACTTTTTCCCTAGAAACGGTGCTTTGAAGTTAATGTACTGAATACACAATACAGGACATCACGACACAGCTTTGATTTTCACCCAGAGTTTTGCACTTCAATAAGATAATAAAAATGGGCTGTCAGTGTATGGCTTTTGCAGGCATACAGTGCAATGCATAGTCATGGTTCACCTACCTATGGGGGAGATTCTTGCTGGCTTACAACAGTAGAGATACACCATGCTCCATACATTTTAATATGACATATTGAGCACGCCATAAGTCAGTCGGCAGATAAAGTATTTTGGAGGATATAATCTATTGTATTTCCGCTCAGCAGTACGGCACCTTCTCCCGTTTGTGGCTACACTTACACTTCCCAACCCATGTACTGAGAGGCATGTAATCTCTAAGAATATTAAGAATCTGCTTAGCATGACGTAGAGTGACAGAGAAGATAAGAAGATAATATGGGGGATAGACTCGCACTAAGCCACGCTAGAAGGTTTACTGATTAGCCAGCGATTTGGAAAATACTGGCACACCCCCCCACTATCTCTTTTCACGACACAAACTTATCCGTTCAACAATGACTTTACAGAAGCACTGATTAATGATGAAGACTACAAGAGACACTAAACTACTAAATAGTGACCAATTACAAAGAAAGGAATAGAAAGTTTAGAAGGGCTAGTCACAGTGGGAGAATAGAATACTGTGTGCTATTTATATGCGTGTGTGTGTGTTGGATAATACATAGCTCAGTACTAATATTCTTTTTTTTTAAACGCACAGTAACCAAATAGGTCACATCAGTGAATGAAGTGCTCTGATTGGCTATGGGTTACCTGCACTGAACACTGCTTGTTGTACTTCTAAATATACCAAATTATTAAATGTCCCTTGAAGTTTACAAATCATAAAGTGAAATGTTATTTCTTCCTCATTTTCTTGCTTCCCTGAGATGTAGATTCCTTACTGCAATTCAGTGGTTTACTTCTCCAAGGGTCTACTGTAATTTTTTCAAATAAGCTGTTGAGGTTCTTTAAATTTACCCAGGAGAAAAAGGAGCATTCACCTACCTGAGCATGGGCTTTTCCAAAACGCACTATATTTTTTCCTGCCTACAGCATTGCTTAAACACAAATGAGTAAAACGTAGAATTTTTTTTTATAAGGTGGTAAAACACTAGCTTCTATATCCACTGCCACCACCCCCAATTATTTAAAAGTGCAACTATATGTATTTTACTTGAAAAGAGAGAAAATAAATATACCGTCTCTAAATGGCTACATACAAATACATGATTTATCTTTTATTTTTTCCTGTTGGTGTTTAATGTCAGTAACACTAAATGTTGAGATTTGCTAAAGAATGGTCAGTTCCATAAATCTATGTCAATATCAATTATTACAGAAGAGCATTCTACTGTTTCGCAGTGCGAGTCCTTGTCACATCTGCGGTTAAATCGCTTTTCCTGCAACCTCGAGAGTCACCTTATAATCTCTCTAGACAACATGTACTGAGCAGGATGACACATATTTTCTGTTTAGGCTACAAACTCTGTGCTTTGTGAAAAAGCTTTTTAGTGATTTTTTTTATTATTATTATTAAATTGTTGAGGGGGGAAAGGCATTTCTACAGGCTGCAAAAGGGTGTAAAGTCTAGGAGAATGCTGCAGACAGTGAATTCCTAAAATGTCCCCAAGAAAGAAATCCAGTGCTTGAAAACACTGGTGGTGTAGATAGAGTTTTAAAATGTATTTCCTTATGTCCTAGGTTGTACCAGGAAATGATACAGTGTTGTGTAATTTACCAGTGGAGGATTTCCTGAATGTACTGTTTGACTCTACAGTAGTTATATGCTGTACAATGTAAAGCTGAGACAATTGTTCTTTGTATTGTAAACTATCAATTACAATTATTGAAATTAAAATGTATTTCCACTTTTGCAGTCAAACTAAGGAACACCTGCTTTATATTTTAAAAGCCGTCTGTCCTAACAAACTTAGAAATCAACCTCCTGCATTGTATGTTAATCACTTGACCACTGGGCACTTAAACCCCCTTCCTAACCAGACCAATTTTCAGCTTTCGGTGCTCTCACAAGTTGAATGACAATTACTCAGTCATACAACATTGTACCCATTTGACATTTTTGTCCTTTTTTTTCGCACAAATAGAGCTTTCTATTGGTGGTATTTGATCACCTTTGGGTTTTTTATTTTTTGCACTATAAAAGAAAAACGACTGAAAATTCTGTAAAAAAAAAAGAAAAAAAAAGAAAAAAAACTTGTTTCTGTCATATTAGCAGGTTATTTCTCACACACAGCATATGCATACCACAAATTACACCCCAAAACACATTCTGCTATTCCTCCCGAGTATGGCGATACCCCATGTGTGAGACTTTTACACAGCGTGGCTACACACAGAGGCCCAACATGCAGGGAACGCCATCAGGCGTTCTGGAACACCCAGACCAATTCTGACATTTCTCTCCTACATGGAAAAATCATAATTTATTTGCTAGAAAATTACATAGAACCCTAAAAACATTATATATGCTTCTTTAGCAAAGACCCTAGAGAATACAATGGTGGCCGTTACAACTTTTTATCTCGCACGGTATTTTCGCAGAAATTTATTGAACGCGTGTTTTTTTTTTAAAACTGTTTTGTGCTTAAAACAAAACAGTAAAGTTAGCCCAATTTTTTTTTCATAATGTGAAAGATGAAGTTACGCCGAGTAAATAGATACCCAACATGTCACACTTCAAAATTGCGCACACTCGTGGAATGGCGCCGAACTTCGCTACTTAAAAATCCCCATAGGCGGTATTGCAGAGTATTGGGGTATTGCAAAGTATCATGCAGGGTATTGGGGTATTGCCGAGTACTGGGGTATTGCAGAGTACTGGGGTATTGCTGGGTATTGGGGTATCGTTGGGTACTGGGGGATCGCTGGGTACTGGGGGATCGCTGGGTACTGGGGGATCGCTGGGTACTGGGGGATTGCTGGGTACTGGGGGATTGCTGGGTACTGGGGGATTGCTGGGTACTGGGGGATTTCTGGGTACTGGGGGATTGCTGGGGGATTGCTGGGTACTGGGGGATTGCTGGGTACTGGGGGATTGCTGGGTACTGGGGGATTGCTGGGTACTGGGGGATTGCTGGGTACGGGGGATTGCTGGGTACTGGGGTACTGCAGAGCTGGGATGGATTGAGGGATGGCTGGATCTGTGACTGCATTTGTCACAGATCCAGCCCCGCTCCCCCCCCTCTCCTCGTACACTGTACCGAACGGTACAGAGAGGAGACGCAGGAGAGGGAGGAACCGGCGTCATCAAATGACGCCGGTTTGTTTACAAGTGATCGCGCCATCATTGACGGCGCGATCACGTGGTAAACGGCCGCTATCAGCGGCAATTTACCGTGATCCGTGATGCGCCGGGTCTTCTAGACCCAGAGAGCACGGACACTTCCGCGAGCGCGTCCCAGGGAACGCGCAATCACGGAAGTGAAGGACGACGTCCCAGGGACGTCGTGTCACAGTGGCTCGACCTCGCTGTAGCAGTATTTTTGCTATAGCGCGGTCCGCAAGTGGTTAATGATGCATAGTTCTGTTTGTGTGGGGACAAACACAGAGTTTTCAAAAATTCTTAAAATCACCCTGACACATTCTCCTTAAAAACATCTAAAAAAATAAAATAAAACAATTATTCGCAGATTTTTTGTGGTATGCGAATACACAACAAAAATGGTGGGGTTTTGTCAAATTTTACTACAGATTTGGTAGAGTGCAACTTAACAGGGAAGGGAAGAAGCCTATCCTTCTTACCAAAGGCTTGAAAAATGAGTTGTTGAAATCAGCTAGCATTGGTGGAGCGAAAAGCAAAGGGCCCTCTGCAGGAACCTTCCAACTGCTGAAAAGATGCTGTAGTCGAGAGGTAGACTCCCGCCACGTATAACACATCAAGACAGTGTAGAGAATTTTCTTTCTCGTACATCACGGGACACAGAGCGGCATATTCATTACTATATGGGTTATATGGAGTACCTTCAGGTGTGGAAACTGGCAATCTCAAACAGGAAGTCCCCTCCCTATATAACCCCCTCCCCTAGAGGGAGTCCCTCAGTTTTTTCGCCAGTGTCTTAGGTGTTGGTCACGGAATAGCTTTGCTCCACATCCTTGGGATTAAGGGCGGGCTAACCGGATCTGTCCAAGGAGCCTCAGTGCCAAAGTGGACAGTACCCGGGCCCCAAACCGTGGGGTTTTGCCTATAATGCTCCTCTTTGGAGGGCTGGACCCTGGGCCCAGGACTTGGAGTTTGTAAAAACCATAAGTGCCTGTTTGCCAGGGTGCTATATAGGTCCAGGACAGTGGGTACCTTCATAGGACCCCAGGGCCTGAAGGTCTACTACGCTACCCACGGAGATGGGAGAAGATTGGATCGTTTTGCTGGACAAACATCCTGCAGCATGGAGCAGGTAAGGGGGAGCCTGCGGGACTTGGTTCGACAGCAGGCTCTCCGGGGTAACCTAAAAGGGGGGATAGCCTAAGTATGCTCTGCATTGGCAACCTTGCTCACTATGTCTGAGAAAGACAGGATGACCCCTTTTTTCCCCCATCACTAGGTTCCCCTGTCTAAGAATGTGTTGCTAGCTAACCTGCTGCTTTCTTCCTAGGACTAGTAAGGATCCCTATGGGGCCTTTTGGAGAGTCCTACCTGGCCGGGGGTTTGAATCTGCCGCCTGATACTGCAGTCCTGGGTCTCCAGCAGCGCGGCTCCTCCATGTTCCTCCTGTTCCGGCATACGCGTGCGCGCGCACGTCTTATAGACGTTTTTTCGCGCCGTTCAGAGAGGAGGGCGGGGGGGGGCGTGCCTGCGGCGTCATACAGGGGCGCGCCTTGTGCTGTTATAGATCAGCAGGCATTGTCAGTGCTCAGTCTGAGGCTGATTTCAGAAGGAGAGGACGCAGAGCGGCAGAACAGTGACTCCCGGTGGCGGAAGAGGGGTAGTACATGCTGGACTTTGTTCCAATGCCTTTTTTGTTAAGCCAAGAAATTCCCCTTTTTGCAGCAGGTTGGAGGCTGGCAAACTAAGTTTGGGGTCACTGTATGTTTTATATAAAAAAAAAAATATATATATAATATATATTTAAAAAAAAAAAAAAAAAAAAAAAAGGAAAACATACGGGGCCCCATCAGTTTTTGGGCATTAGTGATCTATTGTCCCCTAAGCTCTGGTTTTGTACTCCTGGCCACTACAGTCTGTTGTTGTTGGCGGAGTCCCTCGATTTTGTATTATGGCTTCCAAAGGTTCGGGGTCAAAGGGTACAAAAAAGACCAAAAAACAAAGGGGTTCCCCCTCTGATTCTGATGATATGCCGATACTTTCCCCGCAACTTATTAACATAAAGGGCGCCTTGGATGAGCCATTAGGGGGATCTGGTGCGGAGGCTGGCCCAGATCAGCCCAGCCCTGTGTTTATCACAGAGGAGATGCTAGCCGTATCCCTAGGGGGGCTAGAAGAGAGAATAGCAGCATTGATCGCTAGAGCTATTCCTGGTAAGAAACGGGTTAGATCCCCATCACCAAGAGGTGTATCCTCAGATGCCGAGATTCTCTCTCCGGAGGAATTGGAATCACAGGAGGATCAACTAGACCTGAACCAAGAGGGTTCAGGGATTGAGGGATCTGCCTCTGAGGAACCATTTTCAGACTCCCAGACAGAAAGACTGTGGGTACAGTCTTTGACGGACATGGTCCGCTCGGCATTTAGTTTACCATTGCCAGAGCCTCAGGTTCCTCCGGTATCCTCTCTGGGCTCTTTGAAGGCTCCGTTAAGCAACGCAGTTTTTCCGGTCCATCCTCTCTTGGAGGAATTGATCTTTCGGGATTGGGTACGGCGGACAGGATTTTTCTGCCACCGAAAAGATTTGCGGTCATTTACCCCATGGAGGAAAAATTCTCCAAGAGGTGGAGGCTCCCAGTAGTGGATGCAGCCATCTCATGTGTGAATAAATCACTAACTTGCCCGGTGGAAAACATACATATGTTTAAAGATCCGGTTGATAAACGGTTAGAGACACTTTTAAAAGCATCCTTTGCTACGGCAGGAGCAGTGGTACAGCCAGCTGTGGCTGCAATTGGAGTTTGTCAGGCGTTAAAAGACCAGACAAAAGAAATGTTAAAGGACATGCCTACCCAACAAGCAGAAGAGTTTTCTGACATTCCCAGAGCTCTGTGTTTTGCTGTAGATGCTATAAAAGATTCCATCCAGCAGGCCTCTCGTTTATCACTATTTTTGGTGCACATGAGAAGGCTCTTATGGTTGAAGAACTGGGCGGCGGAGCCCCCATGCAAAAAGCTTCTGGCAGGGTTTCCCTTCCATGGAGGACGACTCTTCGGAGAGGATCTGGATAAATATATTCAGACTATTTCAAGTGGCAAGAGTACCCTTTTACCGGTCAAAAAGACATTCCGGGGTCCTACATTTAAAGGGGTTGTAAAGACAAAAATATTTTCCTCTTAAATTAAAGTCTGACAGTAGCTGATAAAGTAAAAAGTAATGTTTTGCATTATAACTAGTTTGATACCTGTTGAAATCGAGCTGTTTTATTCACCTCCATCACTCCTGAATTAGTATTCTCACTAACTTCCTGGTTTGCGGTGCGCATTCATTCTTGCTACATCACGGCCTAATGGGAACTATAGTTCCCATTAGGCTTAGCCTCCATGCCTGTGAGGGATAAGAGAGCACCTTCACGCAGGGCTGTAGTCATAGGGAGGGGGTGAGCACATTCTGCTTTCCACCATACAAAACAGCTTAGGTGCTGGTGGAAAGCAAGAAGAGGAGAGACAGGAAATGGCATTTTCAAACCTCGATTACTGTATTTTGGAAATCAAAAGGAAAAATGAGGTAAGTGATATTTAAATGCTCTAGCTTACAGCAATCAATTGATCTAATAAAAAACGAACCTTTAGTGTTCCTTTAAAAGGCAGCTCTTTCCTGTCTCGGGGCCCTCAAATTCCAGGCAGTATCGACGGCCGCCTGCACGATCCAACGTTAACAGTAGATCGCAGGGACAGGCCCCTGGGGGTAAGAGGCCATGGTATCGCAAGCCGACAAAGACAGCCCCTAAGTCTGCCTTATGAAGGGGCGCCCCCACTCTCGCGGGTGGGGGGAAGGCTTCGTTTCTTCTCAGAAGTTTGGGAAGCCAAGATCCCCGACAAATGGGTCCGGGCATCTGTAACCACAGGCTACAGACTGGAGTTTCTAAGGTGTCCTCCGCCTCATTTTCAAGAATCAAGGCTACCAAAGGATCCAGCAAGGAAGGCCTCATTGCTGGCAGCTTTGGATCACCTGCTTTGCCAGGACGTAATAATAGAGGTGCCAGCCCAAGAGCAAGGGCTAGGTTTCTATTCCAATCTCTTTGTCATACCAAAGCCCAACGGCGATGTCAGGCCAATCTTGGACCTAAAGAGGTTAAACGGTTACCTAAGGGTTCGTTCCTTCCGGATGGAATCCATCCGGTCAGCAGCCGCCGCGCTTCAGAGGGACGATTTTCTGGCCTCCATAGACATAAAGGATGCTTACCTTCATGTACCAATCTTTCAGTCGCATCAAAGATTTTTACGCTTCGCGGTGGGGCAGCGACACTTCCAATTCAGGGCGCTCCCCTTCGGGCTGGCCACGGCCCCCCGGGTATTCACGAAGATCCTAGCCCCAGTTCTGGCCAATTTAAGGATCCAAGGGGTCACAGTCCTAGCATACTTGGACGACCTTTTAATCATAGATCACTCACGGCCGGGTCTGCAACAGGCAGTAAACCTCACGGTTCGGTACCTCGAAGGATTCGGCTGGGTCCTAAACCGGGGAAAGTCAGCGTTCCAGCCTACAAAGCAGTTGGAATACCTCGGCATGAGGTTAGACACAGAACAGCAAAGGGTGTTCCTGCCCCGTGTAAAGATCGAGGCTATCAAGGGGTTGGTTCAGTTGGTTCTAAACAAGAAAAAACCAACTATTCACCTGTGTATGCGAGTACTAGGCAAGCTAGTGGCCACGTTCGAGGCAGTACCATACGCTCAGATCCACACTCGCGTCCTACAGGCAGCCATTCTAGCAGCCTGGGGCAAGAGGGCACATGCCTTAGAGTCCCCTTTGACGCTATCATCAAGGGTCCGACAAAGCCTGGCCTGGTGGTTGAACCCCCAGAATATTCTAAAGGGAAAATCCTTCAGCCCTGTTGTCTGGAAGGTAGTTACCACAGACGCCAGCCTGGCAGGCTGGGGGGCGGTCTTCGAGGGGTTCTCTCGCCAGGGAACTTGGGTGAAAGCAGAGAGGCAGCTCCCCATCAATATCTTGGAGATCAGAGCTGCTCGCCTAGCCCTTCTGGCATGGACCTCCAGATTAAAGGGGTTCCCGGTGAGAATCCAGTCAGACAATGCCACGGCGGTGGCATACATAAACCACCAAGGGGGAACCAGGAGTCAGGCCGCTCAGAGGGAGGTGAGCTTGATTTTTCAGTGGGCAGAGGTTCATGTACCCTGCATTTCGGCGATATTCATTCCCGGAGTGGACAACCTGCAGGCAGACTTCTTAAGTCGCCAGAGTCTGTTGCCAGGGGAGTGGTCTCTGCATCCCCAGGTCTTTCAGACAATCTGCCAGAGGTGGGGAATGCCGGACGTAGATATAATGGCATCCAGGTTCAACAAGAAACTAGACAGGTTCGTGTCTCGAGCGAGGGATCCTATGGCCTGCGGAACCGATGCGTTCAATTCAAACTTCTATATGCATTCCCTCCGCTACAGTTACTCCCTCGCCTGTTGCGCAGGATCAGAGTGGAGCACAAGCCAGTCATTCTAGTAGCTCCGGCTTGGCCCCGGAGGACTTGGTACTCACTAGTCCTGAAGATGGCAGTGGGAGACCCTTGGACTCTTCCTCTACAACCAGACCTACTCTCACAAGGCCCGATCCTCCACCCTACATTACAGCGTCTAAATTTGACGGCCTGGAGGCTGAATCCCTGATTCTCAGGGGTAGAGGTCTGTCTAGGCAGGTAATTGCTACCCTGATTAGGGCTAGAAAGCCGGTCTCCAGGGTGATTTATTACAGGGTGTGGAGGAACTACGTAGGCTGGTGTGAATCCAAAAGATGGAATTCCCGCAAATATACTATTGATAGGGTGTTAAGTTTTCTCCAGCTAGGAGTGGATAAAGGCCTGGCACTAAGCACAATCAAGGGACAGATCTCAGCTCTGTCAGTGTGGTTTCAGAGGCCGCTGGCCACCCACTCGCTGGTAAAGACCTTCTTACAGGGGGTCTTGCGTATTAATCCTCCTGTCAAGTCACCAATTTGTCCATGGGACTTAAATCTTGTCCTGTCCACTCTACAGAAACAACCCTTTGAGCCGTTGGCTGAGATTCCTTTAGTCTTACTGACAAGAAAGTTGGTTTTCTTGGTCGCCATAGTTTCGGCCAGGAGAGTGTCAGAATTAGCAGCCTTATCGTGTAAGGAACCATATCTCGTTCTGCATAAGGACAGGGCAGTTCTCCGGCCCCATCCTTCCTTTCTACCAAAGGTTATATCCAAATTTCACTTGAACCAGGATTTGGTACTTCCATCCTTCTTTCCAAAACCCACATCTAGAAAAGAGGGGTTGCTGCATACCTTGGATATTGTCCGGGCCATGAAGGCCTATCTTAAAGCTACAGAAAAGATCCGGAAGACAGATGTGTTATTCGTTCTACCAGATGGCCCCAAGAAGGGGCAGGCAGCTGCAAAATCCACCATCTCGAGATGGATTAGACAATTAATCATTCAAGCCTACGGTTTGAAGAGGTTGCCTCCTCCTTTGTCGGTAAAGGCCCATTCTACCAGGGCCATGGGCGCCTCCTGGGCAGCACACCATCAGATCTCTATGGCTCAGATATGCAAGGCGGCGACGTGGTCATCAGTCCACACGTTTACAAAGTTTTATCAACTAGACTTGAGAAGGAATGCGGATTCTGCCTTTGGACAGGCAGTACTACAGGCTGCAGTTTAAGATCCTCGGGATCAGAAGCACCCTTGGTTGTAAAAAAGAAAAAAAAAAAAAAAAAGTTTTTTCTTGACTAAGTTGGAATTATTATTTGAGTATACCTCTAAATTGAATCCTTCTTTGGAAGATGTCTCCCTCCCCTCATTAAAGCATTGCTTTCGGACATCCCATATAGTAATGAATATGCCGCTCTGTGTCCCGTGATGTACGAGAAAGAAAAAGGGATTTTTAAATACAGCTTACCTGTAAAATCCTTTTCTTGGAGTACATCACGGGACACAGAGCTCCCACCCCTCTTTTGGGGAAACATTTTGGGAGGCATACTGCTTGCTAAAAAACTGAGGGACTCCCTCTAGGGGAGGGGGTTATATAGGGAGGGGACTTCCTGTTTGAGATTGCCAGTGTCCACACCTGAAGGTACTCCATATAACCCATATAGTAATGAATATGCCGCTCTGTGTCCCGTGATGTACTCCAAGAAAAGGATTTTACAGGTAAGCTGTATTTAAAAATCCCTTTATTTTCTTGTAATGGATATAAGGAGGGGAGGCTAACGTCCTTGTTGAGGAGAAAGGAGGACACCACCTTAGGGAGAAAAGAGGCTTTAAGCTTCAGAACAACCTTGTCCTTGCGTAACACGAAGAGAGGTTCTTCACACAATATGAGTGCTAACTCCTCAATCGGCTATTGCCGAGTAAAACTCATAGGATCAAGAAGATCCAAGCAGCACCCAGTTTTTGGAAATTTTAAGGACACCACGCTAGAAACCTTAGGAGGACAGACAGACTCATTTGTGACCCCTGCCAACTATGGCCTCAGATAGGACAGAGATCGTGCTGATAACAGACATAGCAGAACCCTCTACATAAGAGGAAGGGTGTGTGGTATTGTCAGAATTAAGAGTACAACCTTCGCTGTCATTGAGAGGAAAGGGTATAGCCTTCTATGCCAGGTACTGTAGGCTGTTGGAAAGCATCCAAAGATAAGCATGCTGTACTTGCTAAAGTCTGAAGAACAACAACGAGAGAACATGCAGCTCAGCTGAGAAGTCATATATTCCAGGAAGCTACTGAACGGGAGCCAATGTGGCTGTGGTGCAGCCAAGAGATTGAGGGGGAAAAAAAACACAGCAAAAAAAGAAAAAAGTTAAGTGTCTCTCATTAGGGAAAAAATGTCCATCACCTAAGAAACTAGCAAACAACTGTAGGCTTGCTGAGTTTCCAATCACCTGAAGGTAGCTGCATATATAGTCCATGGTCCAGATGTATTGTTTGTGCTCCATAGACTTTTAGGATCAGGCACCCGTTTCTCAGATTTGCAAGGCTGCAACCTAGTCTTCTGTTCAAACCTTTGAAAAAAGAGAAGTAGAGCCAAAGCTTTTTTTTGGCCATACTTTTGCTCTCCTGTGACCCAGTTGGCTATTGTCCACTGTCAGCTGATATGGCAAAGCTGCTCTCCACTGCCCGTGCTCCAGTGTGCACTGGAGGAACTGAGTAGACAGCGGTAACTGACAGTCACTGCTCTCCGCTCTGAGCTGATGTGGGAAGCTGCAGAATCAGACTGATGCTGCAGCACAGAGGTGATCATAGAAGTTTGTTTATTACATAACTTAAATCTCTTCTTTAAAGTTTTACCAGGTGGATGTTCAGGCTTCCTCAGATGCCACTTTTGGGCATATAGTGCTGCAAGGTGCTCTCTGAATTTGACCAAGGCCCTTCTTAAACCTGTTAACTATGAGGCCCCATTGACGTTTTTGCAGTGTTGCCCACCCCTAAGTTGGGTATCATATGGTAGAGGCTTAAAGGGTTAGTAAAGGAAAAAAAAAATGTTCCTTTAAAATAACTAACATGTCATACTTACCTCCACTGTGCAGTTAGTTTTGCACAGAGTGGCCCCGATCCACGTTTTCTGTGGTCCCTCGGCGGCTGTCTCTGGTCCTCCCCACAAGTACTGACCACAGTCATGCGATAGAGCTCGCATGGTGGTGAGTAATTGCAGGCGCGCTCCTGTGATACAGCGAGCGGCTATAGCCGCTCACTGTATCACTCGGCCACGCCCCTCGGCACGCCGCGTCACTGGATGTGATTGACAGCAGCGCCAGCCAATGGCTGCGCTGCTCTCAATCCATCCGCTCTAGCCAATCAGCGGCCAGGCTGAGCGGTGAAGAGAATCTCGGGACTGAGTGCGGGACTTTTGAGGGGTCAAGTAAGTAGAATGGGGGCTCATGGGGGGGGCGGCAGCATGAGATGATTTTTCACCTTAATGCATAGATTGCATTAAGGTGAAAAAAATGTTAACTTTACAACTCCTTTAAATCTTGTATCCTGTACTGTACAATTAAGAAAACTTGATTTTTTTGACCCGCCAATAAAATATGTTTCCTGAAGTCAAGTACAGGACACAGGTTTCTCCTCTCAGTTTATGATTATCTCACCTTTGCTTGCTACAAAACTTATGCTTGCTGTGTTAGTGTCATGGTCTTACCTCTTTGCAGGCTTCTCATTACTGACATGTGCTAGTAGCCATCTTGCTTCATGGGGTTCTTGTAACCTGCCACACCCTGTGGCTCCTTCTTCCCACTGGGAGGAGCTGGCTGCTCAGCATATATATATATATATATATATATATATATATATATATATATACGGCAGCTGCAGCATTTCCTCGCTTGGGCCTTTCGTCTGACACCCCTTCTGTGATTGTGCTGCTTGCTCTTGGTCACCGACCCGGCTCTTATGCCGTGTACACACGGCAGAGAACCTCGACGGGCAGAACACATCGTTCCGCCCGTCGAGGTTCTCTGCCGGCCGTCGAAATCGGCGACCCGCCCAACCAGCCATTCATCCAGGTGAGCTGTCGAGCAAAAAGAGAGCGTGCTCTCTTTTCGCTCGACGGGATTCCCGACGGGCGGGGCGAGCCAAAAGCGTACACACGGCCGAGGTCCTCGCTGGAATGCAGCTTCCAGCGAGGTTCTCGCTGGTTTCCAGCGAGAACCTCGGTCGTGTGTACGCCGCTTCACAGACATTCCTTCTGGTTCCCGATTCCCGGCTTCGTTTCACGACTTCTCTGGCTACAGACCCCGCTTGGCTGACTCTCATCCCTGGCTATCGACCCTGGCACTGTTGGACGACTCTTCTGGCTGTTTTGATCGTCAGTTTGGACTTTGACCTTGCTGTTTGGTTTTCAATAAAACCTTCATATTCATTTATCTGTTTGTGTACGTCTGATTCATGCTTCCATGACAGTTAGTGAGGGATATAAAGGAGATGTCGCTGCAGCTTTTTTTTTTTGTGTCCAATCACCTGAAGGTTGATGAATGTAACCTGTGGTTAAGACTAAAGCTGGCCAAATATTACATGATTTTCTTACTAAATTTCCTTCAGGATTTACCTTGAGTTATGCAGTGCAAGGGCCTGCCTGACGGTATGCAAATTGAAAATGTTTAGGTTTGACCTCATAATATATGGTTTTAGTAAATCTAAATGAAATTGTACAATAAAATATAATGTACGGCCAGCTTAAGATCCTGTAAAATAATGTATGATTAAGATTTTTTATTACATATTTATCTTTTTCAGAAGTATTTAGGCAGGCCACGTGATCCGCTGGACCCTTCTGCTTTAATTTACCATGAATGAAGGGCACCTGGTGACATCCAATAATTCATTATTATGTCTTCACTCTTCTGGGTTTAATGATGCTGGGCAACATTCAACCCAGAAGCCTGAGGGCATCTTGTGGCAGAATAGAAATATTGTATGTGGACAATTCTGAGTACTGCAGCCTGAACTGTTTTTTAATTTTCAATTTATTTATTTTTTACCCTACCTGGTGGCCTATATTTTAAAAAAAAGGCCTGGAATTGGACTCAATCAAATCTACAATATAGGGTCATTTTTTAGCTTTAAGGAAAAAAAAATACACCACATGGGTACACGGGTATACCTTAAGGATTAAATGAAATATATAACTATTTTATGAAAATATAGTCACTAAAGAAACTACTTATCTTGTGCAATTGCTAAAACCCTCAATTACATCAGTTAATAATGGCTTTTTGGATGCCATCCTGATGTTGTTTAAAATATGATAATCTTTCAAAGTTAAAGGGAAAATAAAAGTTGTCAGATGTTTTATGCTGTGGAAAGGATGCAGATCTGAAAAGAAAGCACTAGCTAATGGTATTATAGCCACCAGCAAAAATATGTTCAGTCTGGGCATGCTGAAAGGCCTCTTGCTGAACCCTTTCCTGCCCAGCTGCACCCACATCATCTTATTTCAAATGGCAAAAATTTACAGGCAGACAAAAATACCAGTAATGATGGTGAATGTGACTGCATGGAAACAAATCGAATTACTTATATTCAGATTTTTTGCAATGAAAGACACTACATATAAACTATCCATCAACCATACACTGACATGAAAAAAGCACTAATTTTAACCTGAAAAGACCTTAGAGAGGAACTATATAAATTAGTAATTATTACACCATACGAATATCAGCTTATCTAAGTTTCTGGCAGGAAAGCCAACATAAGGGTTAGACCTGCTATAAATCCAGAGGCCAAGTCGTAACTAGGGGATTGTAAAGTATGTTTAAAACCAAACTACAGCAGCAAGCCAAGCCAAACCAAGCCAATACACACTGCAAACATTGAAGACTAGTAGAACCGCCCAACTTAAAGGGGTTGTAAAGGTACAATTTTTTTTTCTAAATAGCTTTCTTTACCTCAGTGCAGTCCTCCTTCACTTACCTCATCCTTCCATTTTGCCTTTAAATGTCCTCATTTCTTCTTAGAAATCCTCACTTCCTGTTCTTCTGTCTGTAACTCCACACAGTAATGCGAGGCTTTCTCCCTGGTGTGAAGTGTCGTGCTCACCCCCTCCCTTGGACTACAGGAGAGTCAGGATGCCCACTAACACACAGCTCCTTTCTCTATCTGCAACTTAGAGAGCGTCCTGACTCTCCTGTAGTCCAAGAGAGGGGGCGAGCATGACACTCCTTACCAGAGAAAAAGCCTTGCATTACTGTGTGTAGTTACAGACAGAACAGGAAGTGAGGATTTCTCAGAAGAAATAAGGACATTTAAAAGCAAAATCAAAGGATGAGGTAAGTGAAGGAGGACTGCACTAGAGTAGAGTAAAGGAAGCCATTTAGGGACAACCCCTTTAAGAACCACTATACCTCCAGATAGACTATGAACTGCATATACCTTCCTGCTGTAACCTGCCAACAACCAGACCACCGCAGTTATACGAACAATTCTTTTATGCTGTACACATTCTTTGGAAAACAAAAACTGACTAAGCCTTTAAAGCTTTTAAAACTAGTTCTCAAAATTAAACTCCCCAGAAAAGTGTATTCTCTAGGACCAAAAAAATATACTGCTTTGGTTTACACCTGCTATCCTTGAAGGAAGATTTTTTTTTTCTTTTTTTAACAGGGATTTGCATTTATACTCCCAAAATTAAAATGCACAGTGTAACCAAGCAGCAATTTGTACTACAATACTCAGACAACTTTTTTGGATGGTGAAAGCAAAAACATGAACTTTTCTGGTGTTAAAGGATTTTTTGTTTATTTGTGCATTGTTTGTGTGCGATTTTCACGTTTAAATTTTTTTGCACATGATTTAGGCCCCGTACACACGACCGAGCTTCTCGGCAGAATCCAGCGAGAAGCTCGCTGGGATCCATATTCTGCCGAGAAGCTCGATCGTGTGTACGTTTTCGCCGAGAAAACCGCCGAGCGAGGCGTCGAGCCAAAATAGAGAGCAGGTTCTCTATTTCCTCGACAGGCCATCGGGACTAATGGCTCGATGCCTTTTTTGACAGCCTGGTCGACGAACTCGACGGCCGGCCGAGATCCTCGTCGGGCGGAACGATGGGTTTAACCCGACGAGGTTCTCGTACGTGTGTACGGGGCCTTGGAGTGGATGTTGTAATTTATTTGATTACCGAATTTGCCTTTTCTATGTTAAGGCGTTGCACCTTCATTACAGTTATATTTCGTTTTTTATGCTTACATATTGCAAGCAGCCTTATATTTATCATTATTCTTTTAGCACACTTATTACATTTCTCTTTGTACTACTCAGAGATGCTCAGTGGTAAATTTACAAGCCATCTTCTGCACAACATGGCATGGGGATCTTACTGAGCGATGTGCAATTAAATATATATACACAGTATCTCAAAAAAGTGAGTACACCCCTCACATTTTTGTAAATATTTTATTATATCTTTCATGTGACAACACTGAAGAAACGACACTTTGCTACAATGTAAAAGTAGTGGGTGTACAGCTTGTATGAGGCCGCGTACACACGATCGAACATATCTGCTGAAACTGGTCCGCAGACAGGTTTCAGCGGACATATCCGATCGTGTGTACGGCCTAGCAGACAGGTTTCCAGCAGACAAAAGTTTTAAAACATGCTTTAAAACTTATCTGCTGGAAAACTGTCCATCAGACATGTCCGCTGGTTAGTACGCGTTACCAGCGGACCGAAATCTCCCGCATGCGTCGAATGGATTTGACGCATGCGTGGAAGCATTTTACTTCCTGGTTTGCGGACGTCGCGGCATCAACGTCACCGCCACATCACCGCGCTGTCTGTCTGCGGAGATTTTGGTTTAATCGTGTGTACACACATCCGACTAAAACATCCCAGGAGACATGTCAGATGAAAACGGTCCATCGGACCATTTTTATCGGACATGTCTCCTCGTGTGTACGCGGCCTAAGAGTGTAAATTTGCTGTCCCCCTCAAACACACAGCCATTAAGGTCTAAACCGCTGGCAACAGTACACCCCTAATTGAAAATTTCCAAATTGGGCCCAAAGTGTCAATATTTTGTGTGGCCACCATTATTTTTCAGGACTGCCTTAACCCTCTTGGGCATGGAGATCTCCAGAGCTTCCCAGGTTGCCAATGTGTTCCTCCTATACTCCTCCATGACAATATCACGGAGCTGGTGGATTTTGGAGACCATGCACACCTCCACCTTCCATTGGAGGGTGCCCCACAGATGCTCAATAGGGTTTAGGTCTGGAGACAGGGTTGGCCAGTTTATCACTTTTACCCTCAGCTTCTTTAGCAAGACAGTGGTCACCTTGGAGGAGTTTTTGGGGTCGTTATGTTGGAATACTGCCCTTCAGCCCAGTCTCTGAAGGGAGGGGATCATGTTCTGCTTCAGTATGTCACAGTACATGTTGGCATTCATGGTTCTCTCAATGAACTGTAGTTCCCCAGTGCCGGCAGCACTCATGCAGCCCCAGACTATGACACTCCCACCACTATGCTTGACTGTAGGCAAGACACACTCGTCTTTGTACTCCTCTCGCCTGGCTGCCGCCACACACACTTGACACCAGCTGAACCAAATAAGTTCATCTTGGTCTCATCAGACCACAGAACATGGTTCCAGTAATCCATGTCCTTAGTCTGCTTGTCTTTAGCAAACTGCAGGGCTTTCTAGTGCATCATCTTTAGAAGAGGCTTCCTTCTGGGACAACAGATATGCAGACTAATTTGATGCAGTGTATGGTCTGAGCACTGACCCCCCACGCCTTCAACATCTGCAGCAAAGCTGGCAGTACTTATACCTCTATTTCCCAAAGACAACCTCTGAATATGACGTCCTTTATTTCCCCTGGTGATCCAGACAGTAATACACTTCCTGTCTTAAGGTGTCTGCATTCTGGATGAAGAAGTAAAGGCAAACACCTTTGGACAGCAGCATTGTCTGCCTCGGGTGAGGGTAGTGTTAGATTAGCAGAGTTGATAGACTTAACTATCAAATTAAAGCTGACAGGGGTGCCATTGTGTTAAATGATTTATTTCAACTCTCAAATTGCTACTTTGTCTGGAGAGCTTGGTTGTAATTGGTTTGCCTGCTGGTGGCACTGTGGCACCCAGACCTATAGGCTGCAGTTCCAGTGTCCATCAGCAGGTGTCACTCAGCAGCAAGAAACTCATGGTAATTCGTCATCCCCAAATGCTCATTGCAAAAAGAGTATTTAAAGCGGATGGCCCCTTAAAAAAAATATTAAAAGCCAGCAGCTACAAATACTGCAGCTGCTGACTTTTAATATTAGGACACTTACCTGTCCTGGAGACCAGCGGCGTCCACAGCAGAGGACGAGCGATTGCTCGTCTCTCTGCTGCTCCCCCCTCCATCCACGGTGAGGGAACCAGGAAGTAAAGCGCTCCGGCTTCACTGCCCGGTTCCCTACGGCGCATGCGCGAGTCGCGCTGCGCCCGCCGATTGGCTCCCGCTGTGTGCTGGGAGCTGAGAGTTCCCAGCACACAACGGGAAAAACCTGTCTTTTGCCCGAGACTGCGGGCCGGAAGTGGGTGCAAATACCGGTCTTTAGACAGGTATCTGCACCCCCCTCCCCCTGAAAGGTGTCAAATCACACCGGAGGGGGGGAGGGTTCCGATCAGCGTATCTTCCGCTTTAAGCCGATCGGTTTGCAAAGCGCAGTGACATTTTCAGAATCGCATCGCATGAGTGTGAACACCCATGCGATCTGATTCTGTTGCGGGGATTTTTTTTAATAAAAATGGGGTCCTGCATTATTTTGGTGTGGATGAAGTGCAATTTGAGCCATACAGAATGAATGGCTCAAATCGCACTGCTGCGAAATTGCATGCGATTTAAACAGGAATGTGTTGTGCGATTCCTGTCCAAATTGCATGCGGTTCCTGCACAGCATCAGTGTAAACTGGGCCTTAAACTCTGCCATTTCCTTTTGCCTTGGTGTTTTGTCTATGTGTCTCTGACCTGTGTTCCATGCATCCAGACCCCGATTCCTTACCCACCTGCTTGTTCCTGCTCCCATATACCCTCTCACTGTCCTGGATTTCTCCCTGCTCCTTCTGCCTGATCTTCTGTGTATGACCCTGGCCCTGGCACCAACTACGGTTCTCAAAGGCTGCTGTCCATAAATATTTGGTTTAGGTAGGTGCTCGTTGTTTGTTCACTCACTTATTCGATTCTTTGGTTTTGTTTTATGCAGTTCTGGTGTATTGTTTATAATTTGTCATTTACTTTGTTCTTAATAAATTCGATTTTACATTATACGTGTGCCTGGGGTTCTCTGTGCAAGTCCACGCATTTCTGGTCACACCTGTTTTAGAGGATACCAGAACTCAGAATCCTTGACATACAGTGCCTTGCGAAAGTATTCGGCCCCCTTGAACTTTGCGACCTTTTGCCACATTTCAGGCTTCAAACAAAGATATAAAACTGTCATTTTTTGTGAATAATGAACAAGTGGGACACAATCATGAAGTGGAACGAAATTTATTGGATATTTCAAACTTTACCAAATAAAAAACGGAAAAATTGGGCAAGCAAAATTATTCAGCGCCCTTAAGTTAATACTTTGTAGCGCCACCTTTTGCTGCGATTACAGCTGTAAGTTGCTTGGGGTATGTCTCTATCAGTTTTGCACATCGAGAGACTGACATTTTTGCCCATTCCTCCTTGCAAAACAGCTGGAGCTCAGTGAGGTTGGATTGAGAGCGTTTGTGAACAGCAGTTTTCAGTTCTTTCCACAGATTCTCGATTGGATTCAGGTCTGGACTTTGACTTGGCCATTCTAACACCTGGATATGTTTATTTGTGAACCATTCCATTGGAGATTTTGCTTTATGTTTTGGATCATTGTCCTGTTGGAAGACAAATCTCCGTCCCAGTCTCAGGTCTTTTGCAGACTCCATCAGGTTTTCTTCCAGAATGGTCCTGTATTTGGCTCCATCTATCTTCCCATCAATTTTAACCATCTTCCCTGTCCCTGCTGAAGAAAAGCAAGCCCAAACCATGATGCTGCCACCACCATGTTTCACAGTGGGGATGGTGTGTTCAGGGTGATGAGCTGTGTTGCTTTTACGGCAAACATAACGTTTTGCATTGTTGCCAAAAAGTTTGATTTTGGTTCCATCTGACCAGAGCACCTTCTTCTACGTGTTTGGTGTGTGCCAGGTGGCTTGTGGCAAACTTTAAACGACACTTTTTATGGATATCTTTAAGAAATGTCTTTCTTTTTGCTACTCTTCCATAAAGGCCAGATTTGTGCAGTATACGACTGATTGTTGTCCTATGGACAGAGTCTCCCACCTCACCCGTAGATCTCTGCAGTTCATCCAAAGTGATCATGGGCCTCTTGGCTGCATCTCTGATCAGTCTTCTCCTTGTATGAGCTGAAAGTTTAGAGGGACGGCCAGGTCTTCGTAGATTTGCAGTGGTCTGATACTCCTTCCATTTCAATATTATCGCTTGCACAGTGCTCTTTGGAATGTTTAAAGCTTGGGAAATCTTTTTGTATCCAAATCCGGCTTTAAACTTCTCCACAACAGTATCTCGGACCTGCCTGGTGTGTTCCATGTTCTTCATGATGCTCTCTGCGCTATACGGACCTCTGAGACTATCACAGTGCAGGTGCATTTATACGGAGACTTGATTACACACAGGTGGATTCTATTTATCATCATTAGTCATTTAGGTCAACATTGGATCATTCAGAATCCTCACTGAACTTCTGGAGAGAGTTTGCTGCACTGAAAGTAAAGGGGCTGAATAATTTTGCATGCCCAATTTTTCAGTTTTTTATTTAACAAAGTTTGAAATATACAATAAATTTCGTTCCACTTCATGTTTGTGTCCCACTTGTTGATTCTTCACAAAAAAGTACAGTTTTATATCTTTATGTTTGAAGCCTGAAATGTGGCAAAAGGTTGCAAAGTTCAAGGGGGCCGAATACTTTCGCAAAGGTACTGTATATTAAAGTAAAGCTGAAAAATAATAGAATTCCTGGCTGGCTCACCAGGTAAAAAAAAAAAAAAAAAGTTCTATGGAAACATTTCTGTGTTCTATGAATCCAGGAGCCTATAGTGTGTCTACTATATCTCCATTGTACTTTGCCTACAGATTATGCATGCCTTTGTACTGTTGACTTTATCGATTTTCTGCTTTTTTTCTGACCTTTGTAAAAATGTGAAACTTGCAATAAACAAAGATTGTACATAAAAAAATAAAAAAAGCAGCCACCACATCCAAGAATTGGTATAATGTTTTTGGGTTTAATGCTGTTTTAAGTAAAAAATATATTTCTAACCACATTAATGTATACAGTTGTCCGCTTCACACAAAATTACATCTAGACCAGCATGTTCACACAGTATTAAACTCCTTTTGTTTCTATTGAACCTACAGGTAAGCCTTTAAATAAGGCTTACCTGTAGGTACTGCAAATATCTCCTAAACGTGCAAAGTCCACTGGGAGAGCCGTGCCACGGGCGTGGTATGGGAGTAACGTCATCGCAGCTTGGCCATTCATGTGGCCGCAGCCCGCAAACCTGGAGGGAAGACCAGTTAGTGGTGAGAGCTTGCCGCTGCAGGGCTTTGTTTTAGGGCAAGTCTCATATAATGTGCTAGTATGTGATGCATACTAGCTTATTATGATACTGCCTTGCAGGGGGAAAAGTTTTTTTTTTTTTGTTTTGTTTAAGATAGAGAAAAACACAACACAAGTTATATATCAGTTATATTACAGTAAGAACACATTCACAAATTACTTACAGTGTGTGACTCCGGCCAAAGTTTGATAGAAAGTTGGAGTGTCACTGTCATCGGTAAGTGTAACGAATACTCCCCCAGATAGTAACCACCGAGAAAACGTGAAAGCATCTTTATTTTGCAGAAGCCAATTTCTAAATTTTTCATAGTTCACCTTTTCACCCTGAAAAATCATATATAAAAAAAAAAAAAAAACATTCCAGTTATACAATTACAGAAAATAAACAAAGTATAATTTTCATACAGATTCCAAGCATAATCTCACCAAGCACATATTTTGAGTTACTATGGCAAGGTTTACTTATGCCAGTAATCTTAACTGAAACTGCAGACAGCTCCAAACACTCTGCCCTCTTGCTCCACCAACTTGCTCACCCCACAATCCACTAGCACCTAGGGATTCACCCAAGGCCTCACTCCCCTCATCTTCAAAAGGTGGACCAATAAGATCCTAATGCGGATAGCTGATATATATATATATATATAAAGATATCAAATGCCACCCACTGAACGCTATAGAGTTACCCAAATAGACCATTATGTACAAACTGTGGCTCATAAGGGCGATATAGTGATAATGACTCCTATGGAACGTTTGTGTAGGTCATATGATAAAATCAGGGGGCACATTTCAGCTATATATACTATTCTGAAATATGTCTCGATTAAACTGAACTATATGCTACAATGGGAACATGATCTTCAGGAAAACCTTGATCTTGACGAATGGCACGCACTATCAGAGGCTGCGCCTCGTTCGCTCACCAAATACCTCTATAATAGAGGCCAACTACAAGGTTTTACCAAGATGGTATATGGTGATAATGGGCACCCCTGCCTAGTCCCATTTCTCATTTCAAAATAGTCCGATAGTCTACCGTTGACTTTGACCCTTGCCTATTATCCCCATTATTGTTTGCTATGGTACTGGAACCATTTTTGTGTATGATTAGAGGGAACAGGGGGATTAAAGGGATAGTTATAGGATCAATAGAACATAAGATATCTGCATATGCGGATGATCTATTGCTATATCTTGCCTCACCTCAAGAGTCTCTGACGGAATTGATGGGAGAGATAGACAGGTTTGGTTGTATTACTAATTTTAAAATAAATATAGAGAAATCGGTGTTGATGCCGAATCAGGTGCCCTTGGGGATGAGGAAAAAGTTGCAAAGATCCTTTCCCTTTGTGTGACGTTCAGACTCTATATTTTATCTGGGAACACATATAGCCACAGATGTCAAACGCCTATACGAGTTGAATTATGTACCTCTACTCTCATCAATACTAAGGGATTTACAGAAATGGAGAAACCATACACTGACGTGGTTTGCGAGAGTAAGTGCCCTTAAAATGAGTGTAATTCCTAGGCTTATCTATGTCCTGTATGCTATACCTATAACTCTCCTACAAATATTTTTCAAACAAATAAGGAAAGCTTTTAGGACTTTTGTCTGGGGGGATAAACATCCTAGGCCGGCATATGATATCCTGAAAAGATCAAAGAGGGAAGGGGGGGGGTAGGTCTTCCAGATATTGCACTTTATTATAGAGCCATAGCCCTGGTACGTATTATGAACTGGCCACACGATTCGAAGGGTAAAGTATGGGTATCTCTGGAGAAAACGTTGGCAGGAAGGGACCTGGCAGGAGCACCTTGGGTCCCGATCGCATATAGGGGGTTGTCGGAATATGTATCACCATTAACCATAACAACGCTATCCACCTGGGACAGAATGAATACGACAGGAAAGTTTGCTCCTCCAATATCGCCTATAACCCCTTTGGAGGGGTTCTCATGGTTCCCCCCTGGGGAAGTGAAAGGAAGTTTAGAGGGTTGGGGGGGAATTGTGCAGGGCTGGCCCCACAAGGGGAATTGCTCCCCTTGGGGGATCTGGTTTAAAAGCTGGGGGAAGTATCAATGATGGACTGGAAATACCGGCAGCTGACACATCTGTTTAACAAATGGAAACATCAAATTAGATCAGTAAACTCTATGACTACTTTTGAGCAATGGTGTGTTAACCTCTTGGAACCGGGCCATATGCTATCCCGGATGCATAGATTGGTTCAGAGTACTCAAAATAAGACAACTCCATATTATATCCGTGAATGGGAGAGGGAGTTGGGCCTCAATTTTACAGCAGAACAAATAAAGAGGTTGATGGAAACACCACACCAGTCCTCAATAAGTTCATATATACAAGAGATGTCTTACAAGTTTTTGACTAGATGGTACCATACGCCGACGCGTTTGGCACAGATCTACCCATTGATGGATGCCAATTGTTGGAGGGGGTGTAACCAAAAAGGTTCATTCCTTCATATATGGTGGCAGTAGTCCAAAGATTAGGAGATTTTGGGATGAGATATCCCCTTGCATAAAAAAAATTGACACTAAGACCTATTGATCAATCCCAATTACATTTCCTGTTTCATGGGATGCCATCTATAAAGTTTTATAAAAGAAGCGTTACACCACACCTGTCAAATGCAGCGAAGGCATTGATACCTAGATATTGGAAACAACCCAGAATCCCTAATATAATGGAATGGAAAAGGGAGGTAGAGAGGATAATGGAAGCAGAGAGATGAATACATATGGTTAAGGATCAACCGGATAAATTTAAAGATGTATGTGTGGGATGGATATATTACTCTTCTGAAAGAGGAATGGAATAGTTTGGGGCAGGGAGGTCCAGGGTCGGGTGGGGAGGTCCAGGGTCGGGTGGGGAGGTCCAGGGTCGGGTGGGGAGGGGAGAGTGAGACCATGTGGGTTCGTTTTTTTTTCTCTCTCTTTTTTTGTTCTCCCCCCCCCCCCCCACGGGGGAACCAGAGAGAGGACTTAGTATATGGGAAGAGAAGGCACTTTGGTCCCCCTTCCCCCGCCCTTTTTTTTTAATACTGATTTTGGTGGGGTCACAAGTTTTTTTAATGGGAAGTGGGGTTTCAAAGAGATGCCACATGCACAAACAAAGAACTATTAAGTTCTTTCTGGTTTACAGGGTGTCAAGTCCCTCCTTTTTGTATGGTATGGGGGTCATAAGGTGGTGGGATTTAAAGGGTTAAGAAATAGGGATTTTTTATTTATTTTTCTAAATTAATGAATTTGGTGGGATGGGGTCATAAGAATGGGAAGTGAAGTTTTAAAGAGATGTCACAGGCACGAAATAAAGAACTATCAAGTTCTTCTTGGTATACAGGGTGTTATTAACGCAAGTCCCTCCTTTTTGTATGGTATGGGGTCATAAGGTGGTGGGATTTAAAGAGTCAAGAAATAGGGAGGTTGTCTCTCCTTTTTTTCTCCTTATTTTTTTCCTCTCCCCCTTATCTTCCTCGACCTCTTGTAGGTGGGGGGTTGAGTTGGGGGGGAGTGGGAGGGAAAGAGAGGGAAGGAGAAGTAAGAGAATAAGCTGAGGGTTCTCTTGAGGAGGGGGGTAATTTATAAATATTTTTATGTATGTACGGTGTTGTTTTTTTAAATATATATATTGTTTGTGCTTACTGCTTTTGTTTTATGTTGTATGTACTGTGATATGTTATAATAAAGAAAATAAGAAATTATAAAAAAATAAAAAAAGATGGTATATGGTGCCTGCCAGACTGGCCACCTTTGTACCCGGTGCCACCTCAGGGTGTTTCAGGGGCTGCAGCCAGGTGGACATGCCCCAAGGTCAGAAGATTTTTGATAAGGCACTACAACTTCATATATACCCTCACCTAGATATATCTGACAAAATCTGCAAAACACGCAATCCTGGGTGGCAGAGTAGTCGAAGTGTCTAGACACCAAAGATGGCTTCTCACGTTCATATTATCTTAGCTAAAATTACAATTGCCAGGAATTGGAAGTCGGCGGTCCTATCCTTTGACCAGCTTAAACACCAATTGTCATGGCTAATGTTGAATGAAAGATTAACAGCGCTGGTACAAGATAAGATGAAGTTGTTTCATAAGGTGTGGGACCCATGGATTGTATACCTGGCAAATGATCCCAGGATGATCACAAATTAGTTTGAACCCATAAGATAAGCTCTTGAGCATGGCGCTATACTCCTCTCCTCTCCTCCCCCCTCCCTCCTACGTTTCCCTTCTCTTTCTTTCCCCCCTGTATAAAAACTTTTCTTTGCTCCGCCCCTCCACTCTTACTTTTATTTGTTTGGTTTAGATATTTTTTTCTCCCTCACCCTCGGCGAGACATTGTTCTTTTAAGATGTTGAGGGTGCTCCCCGCTACCGGAAGAGCTAGACTCCCGACAGATAGACAGCGGACGGAGCATACTCTATGGGTGAAAATAGGGAGCATGCATCAGGTCCTGTGCCAAGTTGTGTGATATACAGGCGCAGAACATGGCCCGTTTTCTTTAATCAAGTCCTCAAAAGTAGCTTGTACCTACACACCGGACTTCCAGCATAACTACATAAACTGTAGCGTTAAACCAAAATGTATGCTGTAGATGACCTTTTGTATATCTTAGGGACTGCAGCCTTATTCTGCAACACAATTTTAAATGCCATCTAAATGACAAAATATAGTCAGATGATCTCAGACTTGCCACTGTTGCCTGCAATCACTCATTCCTGTACAGGTCTGCAGACTGTTGGCTAACAAACTGCCTTCAGGTACATTCTAATATTTTAACGTTAGATTCATTAATTCAGAACACCTGCTGCCATTTTTCTGCATTCTTGTGTATTAGGACATAGGCACATCGCTTGGCCTTGCTTCTACATCATATGGCTTTTTGGCGGCAAGACATTCATGAACACCAGTAAACGACTACTGACCAGACTTCTCCGGATCGTAGATGCATGTACCAGGATCCCACTGGTCTCTGCCAAGCCTGAGCTGATGGTACTACTGGACGACTTTGGATTCTCAGTTTAAAGCATTCTCTATATATCTATATATTAGGGTTGTCCCGATAACACTTTTTTAGGACTGAGTACAAGTACCGATACTTTTTTTTTCAAGTACTCGCCGATACCGAATACCGATACTTTTTTTAAATGTGTCCCCAAATGCAGCCATGTCCCCCCACAAATGCAGCCATGTCCCCCCACAAATGCAGTCACGTCCCCCTACATATGCAGCCATGTCCCCCCACATATCCAGCCATGTCCCCCATATATGAAGCCATGTCCCCCCATACCTAGATGCCACCGCCGCATTGGTTAATCAGCGTGCGGGGAACATCACAGCTTTCATTTCAATAGCTGTAGTGTTCCCCGCAGCACCGCGTATAGACACTCCCCCTTGCTCGGGATTGGACAGATCACCTGTCCAATCCCGAGCAAGGGGGGAGTGTCTATATGCGGTGCGGTGGGGAACACTGCAGCTATTCAAATGAAAGCTGTAATGTTCCCCGCACGCTGTTTAACCAGGCGGTGGCTTTCATTGCGGCAGCGGGGGTGGGGGTCTAGTATCGGATGAGGCATCGGGGGCATTTGCGGGAGTACAAGCACTCCCGCAAATGCTCAGTATGGGTCCCGATACCGATACTGGTATCGGTACAACATATATATATATATATTTTTTTTTTTTATATATATACACACATATAATATAATATATACTGCTCAGCATACAGTAGTGCACCCAGACAGATATGTCAGAAAACCTCTTTGTTCCTTTCAGAGGCAACATCTTCTATGGGAGCACTGCATTACTTTTACTGACAATTGCGCGGTCGTGCAACGTGGCTCCTAAACAAAATTGATGTCTTTTTTTCCCCACAAATAGAGCTTTCTTTAAGTGGTATTTGATCGCCTCTGCGGTTTCTATTTTTTGCGATATAAACAAAAATAGAGCGACAATTTTGAAAAAAAAAAAAACACAATATATTTTTTACTTGTTGCTGTAATAAATAGCCCAATTTTTTAAAAAAACACATTTTTTTTCTCAGTCTAGACGATACGTATTCTTCTACATATTTTGGTAAAAAATAAAATAAAAATCGCAATAAGCGTCTGGTTTGGGCAAAAGTTATTGCGCTTACAAAATAGGGGACAGAATTATTATTATTTTTTATTATTTTTTTTTACTACTAATGGCGGCGATCAGCATTTTTTTCGTGACTGCGACATTATGGCGGAGACATCGGACACTTTTGACACATTTTTGGCGCCATTCACATTTATATAGCGATCAGTGCTATAAATATGCACTAATTACTGTATAAATGTGACTGGCATTGAAGGGGTTAAAACTAGGGGGTGAGTAAGGGGTTAATGTGTACCCTGAATTGTGTTCTAACTGTGGGGGGAGGGGGGGTGACTGGGGGAGGTGACCGATGCTGTGTCCCTATGTACAAGGGACACACATCGGTCTCCTCTCTCTCCCCTGACAGGACGTGGATCTCTGTGTTTACACACAGAGATCCACGTCTTGGCCCTGTAGCCGCCGATCCCGAGTGCCTGGCGGACATCACGGCCACCAGGCACGCGCATCGGTATGTCAGTGTAAAAACATGGCCAGTTAGAGATTTAGAGCCACCCTTCGGCCGTACAAAGTCGTACGGCCGCCGGGTAGTGGTTAAAAAAAAGAACTAAGACATAGCAAACCTAATGTTTTGATACCCTTTGAATATATTTAACAGATTTAAGCGGTGTTCCAGACATTTTACGTTTATTAAAAGTCAGATGCTACAAAAAGTGTAGCTGCTGACTTTTAACCACTTTCCCACCGCGCCATAAGCATTTTACTGCTACGGCGCGGTGGAGTTATCTTGGGACGACATCCCTGGGACGTCGTCCTTCACTTCCGCGATTACGTGTCCCCTGGGACGCGCTCGCGAAAGTGTCCGTGCTCGCCGGGTCTAGAAGACCCGGCGCATCACGGATCACGGTAAATTGCCGCTGATGGCGGCCGTTTACCACGTGATCGCGCCGTCGAATGAGGGCGCGATCACTTGTAAACAAACCGGCGTCATTTGACGACGCCGGTTCCTCCCTCTCCTGCGTCTCATCTCTGTACCGTTCGGTACAGTGTGCGAGGAGAGGGGGGGGAGCGGGGTGTCAGCAGCTGAGCTGTGGCTGGATCTGTGACAAATGCAGTCACAGATCCAGCCATCCCTCAATCCATCCCAGCTCTGCAATCCCCAGTACCCAGCAATACCCCAGTACCCGGCAATACCCCAATACCCGGCAATACCCCAGTACCCGGCAATACCCCAGTACCCGGCAATACCCCAGTACCCGGCAATACCCCAGTACCCGGCAATACCCCGCAATACCCCAGTAACCGGCAATACCCCAGTACCCGGAAATACCCCAGTACCCGGCAATACCCCAGTACCCGGCAATACCCCAGTACCCGGCAATACCCCAGTACCCGGCAATACCCCAGTACCCGGCAATACCCCAGTACCCGGCAATACCCCAGTACCCGGCAATACCCCAGTACCCGGCAATACCCCAGTACCCGGCAATACCCCAGTACCCGGCAATACCCCAGTACCCTGCATGATACTTTGCAATACCCCTATACTCTGCAATACCGCCTATGGGGATTTTTAAGTAGCGAAGTTTGGCGCCATTCCACGAGTGTGCGCAATTTTGAAGTGTGACATGTTGGGTATCTATTTACTCAGCGTAACTTCATCTTTCACATTATGAAAAAAAATTGGGCCAACTTTACTGTTTTGTTTTAAGCACAAAACAGTTTTTTTTTAAAAACACGCGTTCAATAAATTTCTGCGAAAATACCGTGCGAGATAAAAAGTTGTAACGGCCGCCATTGTATTCTCTAGGGTCTTTGCTAAAAAAGCATATATAATGTTTTGGGGTTCTATTTAATTTTCTAACAAATAAATGATGATTTTTCCATGTAGGAGAGAAATGTCAGAATTGGTCTGGGTGTTCCAGAACGCCTGATGGCGTTCCCTGCATGTTGGGCCTCTGTATGTGGCCACACAGTGTAAAAGTCCCACACATGGGGTATCTCCATACTCGGGAGGAATAGCAGAATGGGTGTAATTTGTGGTATGCATATGCTGTGTGTGAGAAATAACCTGCTAATATGACAGAAACAAGTTTTTTTTGTTTTGTTTTTTACAGAATTTTCTGTCGTTTTTCTTTTATAGTGCAAATAATAAAAAACCCAGAGGTGATCAGATACCACCAAAAGAAAGCTCTATTTGTGTGAAAAAAAGGACAAAAATTTCAAATGGGCACAATGTTGTATGACTGAGTAATTGTCATTCAAATTGTGAGAGCACCGAAAGCTGAAAATTGGTCTGGTTAGGAAGGGGGTTTAAGTGCCCAGTGGTCAAGTGGTTAATAAACACACACTCACCTGTCCCACAGTACAGGTGATGCGGCAAATGCCAAATGTGGCATGTAAGAGTGGAACTCCGCTTTAACTATTATCCTAAAATCTTCATATTTGGGCCTATGTGTATGTATTACCAAAAAACATGACTTTTATGTTTATGATTTGCAAATTAATAAAAAAGAAAAAAAAAGAAAAAGGCAAAAACTCATTAGAAATCATACATCTGATTTTGCTGCCCAAGTGTGCACAGTAATCATGTCACTTCAGTGACAAATGAAAGGTGAAATTTGATTGACTGATAAAAGGTTGCTGCACAATAGGTACAGATTTGTTCAATATTCTATCATTTAAAATATTTGACGTGAACTGTAACTTTATTGCAGAGGTTTCCAGATGGCTCTCCTTGACAGTTTCCTTATCAAACTGTAAATCAATTAGGTGACATTTTTCCAGCAATTTCAACAAATAAATGAAAGGTCATGTCTGATAGAGGCAAGCGATAATTACACAGCTCTGAACCGTGGATTGGAAATGAACAGGACTGTTTGTCCTAAAGCTTGGGGGAAAACGACTACAATTATCTCATATTAGTTTAGCTTAAAAAGTTTTGAAATTCAATTGCAGTGTGCAGTGTATGTGTCAGACATTATGTACACACAGAAAACAAACCAGTTAGTCTATACATTACTTGTGAAGTTGAATATATAATGAAGGGAATAGGATTTTGGTTTCAGGAGATAATTAAATGTCACACAGTCTATAAGACAATATTAACTGTGAATTCTAGTCACCTTCGCATTATAAAGCTTGTGACTGGCGAACAGAGCAATGCCCCTCATAAAAGAGAAACGACAGTAGTTTTGTAAATCGTTGCTTGCATATTTCAGTTAGGTACCTGAAATATTGCATATTGGCAATTTGTATTTTTAGTTAAAAGTTTGAACTTTAGACTTCTATTCGAACACTTTCCAGAGACCAAAACATCTGTTATAAAAGGGCTGTTTACAGAGTTCTGTATCTCAAGCTTAACTGAATGGCTCCTTCCAGAAGGTTAATTCCTGATCAGTTAGCAGTCAAAAGGCAATGCTCTTCAGATAACCCAGTTTCCTGGGTTATCTGAAATCCGGTGTCATGTATTCAATATTTCTAAAACAAAGACAGTATACATACAGCTGTGGCCAAAGGTTTTGAGAATGACACAAATATACATTTTCACAAAGTCTGCTGCTGCAGGGTTTTTAGATCTTTTTGTCAGATGTTACTATGGTATCCTCTATATAAAGGCTTTTATTGACAATTACATTAAAGCGATTGTAAAGTCTTTTTTTTTTTTCTATTAAAAAACATGTTATACTTGCCTGCTTTGTGCAGGGGTTTGTCACAGAGCAGCTCAGATCCTCTTTCGTTCGGGTCCCTCGTCTGTGCTCCTGGCTCCTCTTTCCTATTAAGTGCTCCCCACAGCAAGAAGCTTGCAATGGGGGCACCTGAGCCAAGATGCAGCTCCATTTATCCATTCAGACACAGAGCTCTCCTGATTGGCCGAGTTTGATTGACAGCAGCGAGAGCCAATGGCACCACTGCTGTTTCTCAGCCAATCAGGAGGGGGGAGTCCCAGGTGGCCTAGTCACTAGAAGACAACGCTGGATAGAGATGGGGCTCTGGTAAGTATTGGGGGGACTGCTGCATACAGAAGCATTAGGATAAAAAACCTTCTAACTTTACAATCACTAAGTTTATGCAAAGAGTCAGTATTTGCAGTATTTACCCTTCTTTTTCAAGGCCTCTGCAATTTACACTAGCATGCCATCCATTAACATCTGGGCCACATCCTGATTAATGGCAGCCCATTCTTGCAAACCAATGTTTGGAGTTTATCCAAATTTGTGGGGTTTTATTTGTTCACCCACCTCTTGGGTATGGACCACAAGTTTTCAATGGGATTAAGGTCTGGAGAGTGTCCTGGCCTAGGACCAAAAATTTTAAAAGTTTTGTTCCCAAAGCCACTTGGTTATCACTTTTTCCTTATAGCAAGGTGCTCCATCATGCTGGAAAAGGCATTGTTCATCACCAAACAGTTCTTAGGTGGTTAGGAGAGGTTGCTAGAGAGAAAGGAGTCACCGCTCCAGGTGGGATCACTAAATGGTTACAGGTGGTGCAGGATACCGAGGGTGCTGGCGGTGCACTAAGCAAAATGAAGACAAAGAAAAATGGATAGCCGCACTCCAAAACCTGATGGGTGGTCTTTTATTCAATAGACAGCATGTACAAAAATAGGGTCACAGCAGTGGAAACAAGGAACAGCCGACGCGTTTCGCACTGGATCAGTGCTTATTCATGGTAGCAACCATGGCTTATTCATGGTTGCTAGAGGAGAATGTTTTTGTACCATTCTTTATTCATGGCCGAGTTCTTTGGGGACATTTTGAGAAAGCCCAGCCCCTTGGCTGAGAAGCAACCCAACACACATGAATGGTTTCAGGATGCTTAACTGTTGGCATGACACAGGACTGACGGCAGTGCTCACCCTTTCCTCTCTGGACAAGGTTTTTTCCGGATACCCCAAACAATCAAAAATGGGATTCATGAGAGAAAATGACTTTACTCGAGTCCTCATTAGTCCAATCCCTGTACCTTTTGAAGAATATCAGTCTGTCCCTGATGTTTTTCCTAGATATAAGTGGCTTCTTTGCTGCCTTTCTTCTTTCCAAAAGGCTTTGCAGACACACTCAAACCTGCCTGTTGCCATTCCTGAGCAAGCTCTGCACTGGTGGTGCTCCAATCTCGCAGCTGAAACAACTGTAGGAAATGGTCCTGGCGCATGCTAGACTTTCTTGGGACCCTAAAACCTTCTTCGCAAATGCAGTGGAATTTTTTGTATGCGATTAAGTTCATTTTCACAGCAGAGAGGGACTTTGCAATTAATTGCAATTCATCTGATCACTCTTCATACCACTCTGGAGTATATGAAAATTTCCACCAAAACACTGAGACATCAGACTTTGTGAAAATTAATATTTGTGTCATTCTCAAAACTTCTGGCTGTATAGTAAAATATAAAATATCAGTTTAAAAACATACTACATAATATAAAGTACCGTGCAAAAGTTTTAGGCACCTTTGAAATGCTGTAACGTGAAAATGCTTTAAAAATAATCCAATTAATAATAATTATGAATAAATAACATGGTGCATAAATAGTTAAAGTCGTATGGTCCAGCACATTAAAACATAATTATATTAAATGCTTACTAATGATTACCAACATAACATGTAGGTAAAATATAATCAAAATAAACAGATTCGACTATGCAAGAAAACTTGCCACCCTCTACCAACAATAAATTGACCCTGCTTCATTAAGACTCCAGCTCACCATCACGGGATGCTGGTCCAGCCAATGAGCTTATCTGCCAAGTTCAACGGCAGAATAGACCAAAAAAAAAACTCTAGACAGTGTTAGAAATTATGAATGTAAAGTTGATACATACCTCAGCAAAACAGTTTTTAAGGGCAATTGGGACTTCTCCATCCACAACACTAAGCATGCTCTCCATATCCTCCCGTACAACATAGCTACCGGACTCATTTGAAAACAGGCTAAAAATGTCTACAAAACAGAACAAAAACAAATCATGGAAACGCTGTTCAAAAGTATCATGCATAGATTATATACATAAACTGTTGTCCTCTTTTGCCATATAGTCAACCCTTATTTGAGATCTTCAAAAAGATAATTTTTTCAATAAAACCAGTAATATTATGTTTGAGATGGTAATGCATATTGTTGGTATACATACAATGTGGCTCTATGATTAAACAGAATGATACCAGTCAAAAAGGGAACAAATCATTGGAATAATAACCTTATTGTTATTTAATAAAACATATGGCATGCAAATTAATATCTGGGCTGTGTCTTGCTTAGCTACTTCAGAGCAAAAACTCTACGTTCCATGCTGGAGACACTTTGGACAGCTGGTAGCTCTGAATCACGAGTCAGTAAGGGTCCTTTCACACGGAGCGGACCGTTTTTCGGTCCGCTCCGTGTGTCCGTCAGCTCAGCGGGGGGTCTCCGCTCAGCTGTCGGCGGACAGGGCGGTCCCCGCACACTGTGCAGGGACCGCCCTGTCTCTCCTCCGCTCTCCCCTATGGGGAGTCGGATGGAAACGGACTGTCTGTCCGTTTGCATCCGATCCGTTTGGCTGGACGGAAGAAATATAGGACATTCTTCCGTCCGCAAAAACGGATGCGGATCTGGCGGACATTAGCGGATGCATCATCCGCTAACGGATCCGCTCCCATAGGGGCCCACTACAAGTCCGTTAACGGACTTGTAATTAGCGGACCGTTCGTCCGCTAGTGTGAAAGGGCCCTAACAGTCCCAATGCTCACTGATTATTTGGAACCAATCAAGGTGGTTACTAATCATGCAATCACTATGTCAACTCTAATGTAGTGGTCATATGCAGGCTGAAGGCTTCCTGATAATAGAAAAAAAAAAAGCCCAAAGCCAGATTGCACTGCAGTAACTAATGCAGCCTAAACGGGGCAGTGTTTATCTGTTTAATACTGTAATTGTCAAATAATATTACAGTATTAAAAATAATTTTAAACAAAATGTAATTTGGTTTTGTTTTTGTGCATTTGTCAGCCTAAAATAAAATAAAAAGTTATTTTTATTGAAATAGTGTGCCAAATAAATGTCTTATATGACCTTTAAGTATATAAAAATGCAAATTAGTCATAAAGTTATAGACAAGTTCACCGACGCATGCTTTGTGCTGCCAAATTTGGATGAGACATCAATGACTTCTGGTCAAGAAAGTATTAATAAATCTCATAGACCCAAAAAGTGAATGCAGCAAACATAAATAAAACAGAAAAGTAAATTCTTATGTCTGTCTTATGAGGGTTAATGACTTTGAAAGTATTGAAGCCAAAGCATTAGGAGCAGGATAGTCAGGCAGCTGTCATTTTCAGGGAGAACTCAACAGCAGTAGCCCACTTCTTTTGTGACAGGCTTCCATTAAACAGGTTATTTAGTTTTAGTTTCATTTGCATTAAAAAAGCATTATCTTCCATTCAACCTCTCTCTACAATCACTGGCATTTAATAAAGAGCAAAAAAAAAAAAAAAAAAACAGGGGCGATACGATACTGCAAGTCCTTCCTTTCGGGTTCTGTATAATGGCTGGGCTCAAGGTCAAAGAAGAAGAACCCTAGCTGGTCATTTACCTCTTAAAGCATTTTCAAACAAAACCTACACAAAAACCCTTTGCCCGCCCGTGCAGTCCTATATCCAATGAGAAGCCATAAGAGGCATTTTTCCTAGTTACCAGAAAGTATGTTTCTCCCCCGAAGATCTTCTAGGAAGCAAGCTGTGGTCTCCACTAGGTGGCACCGTTATATCAAACTTCTCGACCCAGGTCAGCATTCCAGCAACAGTTCGCCTTTTGATGCAGGCAAGGCAATTTGGCACTTTATTCTTCCCATCACCACGTGGTCAGAAGCAAAGCTCATATGTTTCCATACCCTACCGTAGGGGGTATGCGCGATTCCCTTTTTCCTAGATAAAGGTTCTGATATGCATTCTTCAGTTACACACAGCATGCTGGGTAAGCTTGCTCTACTGGCATTCCAGGCTACCCCCATGAGTATCCAGGCTTAGGTGTAACCAGATTTCCACAGTACAAAAATATCTGATATAAAAAAAAATCCTTATTGCTCTGAACTGCAGCTTGTTGATGGCAAATTTGGCCATCTATGGTGACCAAGTTCCCTGTGTGAAGGAATGGAACACTGTTCCCTGGCTGTGAGGCTTGGAGTTTCTCATTATCTAACAGTGGTATGGTAGGAACAACTTCCCCATGCCAGGAACAGGGTTGAAAACCCCTTAAGCTAGGAAGTTCCTTGCTTGACTGGCTAGGAACATGGGTAGATTGAGAGGAGACTGATGTTCCTTAAAAACAAAATGCTGAGTTGGATAAACCCTGAATACATTTGGGCAATTAGGACTGCCAAGAATGAAACTACCTGGATGTCCAGAACATTAATGGGAAATCACCCTAAGGGGTGCTTTCTTAAGCTAAATTTTATGTGTGAGTACTGAGAGAGAGCTGAATATTTCCTGAGAGGAGACCTGCTCTTGGTCTGGGTCTAGAAATAAGCCTAGGTATTCCAGTGGAAACTATGTTTTGGGGGCCTGAAGGATCTGAAATTTGCTGTGGACATTTTGCAGATAGCTGGATGGAAACAAACCCTTCAACAATCATGTGACCTGTGCGCCCCGAGTTCATGGAAGGGCCTGGAGAAGCTCCAGAATCCTAATAAATACTTTGGGAACAGAGGATAGATAGTACAATAAAAAGTGAGGATGCTCCCTTACTGTGAAGAAGGCTTTGTAGAAGGTTTTGAGAGCCTATTCTTACCCTGAAGGAAGGGCTGAACTTAGATCTAGAAGTTGAAAGTACAACTAAAAGCAAAGCTTGGAGATGGATTAGAACACCTGTCAGATCTAGATCTTTAGTTGTGTCTGTAGCCCCGTTAGGGAGATTTACTTAATTTGTCCTGTTTACCATTATCATTGAAAGAAAAAAAAAGAAAAAGAAAATTGTGTTGTCTTTTCTTTAATTTGCACAAATTTTCTCTCACTTGCTGTTTTGCCATGTGTAAATCTCCCCAATGTGACACAGATGGAAAAAAAAAAGTCGGGGGGGGGGGGGGGTCATCCTCCTATACTCTATCAAATAAAAAAAAAAGGATTTTTAATAAACTGCTTACCTGTAAAATCCTTTTCTTGAAGTACATCACGGGACACAGAGCGCATAGCCATTACACTTGGGTTATATGGGTACCTTCAGGTGTGGACACTGGTGTAATCAATTTCACAGGAAGTTTCCTCCCTATATAACCCCCTCCCACTGGGAGTGCTTCAGTTTTGTAGCAAGCAATTCTCCCGAGGTTATACAATGTTCCCCAAAAGAGGGGTGGGAGCTCTGTGTCCCGTGATGTACTTCAAGAAAAGGATTTTACAGGTAAGCTGTTTATTAAAAATCCTTTTTTCTTTATAGTACATCACGGGACACAGAGCGCATAGCCATTACACTTGGGATGTCCTAAAGCAATGCTCTATGAAGGGAGGGAGACCGTAAGGCCAAGAAAATCCAAATAAAAACATTGTCAGGAGAAAAAATAGCTCCACCAACAGAAAAACAAGGGGGCGTGAACCGGGCCAGAGGATTCTATACTGCTGCCCGTAGGACCGCCTGCCCAAATACTGCGTCCGTAGCTTTTGCGACGTCCAACTTATACAATTTAATAAACGTATGTACGGAAGACCAGGTTGCCGCTTTGCAAACCTGTGCCATAGAGATCTGATGGTGTGCCGCCCAAGAGGCACTCATGGCCCTCGTAGAATGGGCTTTAACTGATAAGGGAGGTGGAATGCGCTTCAGACCATAGGCCTGAAAAATCAGCTGCTTAATCCACCTAGCCAAGGAAGACTTGGCAGCTGGCTGACCCTTTTTGGGGCCATCCGGAAGAACAAAATAGCACATCTGTTTTCCGAATCTTCTCTGTAGCCCTGAGATAAACCCTCATGGCTCGGACCACGTCCAAAGTATGAAGCAGTCTTTCCTCTCTGGACTGGGGAGTAGGAAAGAAGGATGGTAGGACTAGGTCCTGATTCAAGTGAAAACTGGATATGACCTTAGGAAGGAAAGAAGGTTGAGGCCGCAGAACCACTCTGACCTTATGCCGAATCAGGTACGGTTCCCTGCAAGACAAGGCTGCCCGCTCGGAGACCCTTCTGGCCGAAGCCATAGCCCCCAAGAAAACCGACTTTCGGGTTAGCAGCACAAGAGGGATTTCTGTCAGAGGTTCAAACGGTTGTCTTTGTAAAGCTGACAAGACGAGTTTTTAAATTCCAGGGGCAGCGGGGAGCTCTAATAGGGGGATTTACATGCAAGACCCCCTGCAAGAAGGTTTTCACAAGCGAATGCGCGGCCAAAGGCCTTTAAAACCCTATCGATAAGGCAGACACCTGCCCCTTTAGAGTACTAAGAGCTACTCCCTTATCAACGCCAACCTGGAGGAATCGCAAGATCCTGTCGATAAAACTTACGAGGATGCCCTCTTTGAGACTCGCATCACTCCCCATAGGTCCTCCAGACTCTGTAATAGATATTTCTAGAGACTGGTTTCCTAGCCAGAATCAACGTAGATATGATCTGGGCTGAGAGGCCTCTGCCCTTAAGAATTAGGGATTCAGCCGCCAAGCCATCGAATCTAGCTGCTGTGAAGCAGGGTGGCATATCGTGCCCTGAGATAACAGGTCTGGGCGCAGGGGGAGTGGCCCCGGTGCCCCTACCGACATCCTCACGATGGGCGCGTACCCAGCCCTCCTGGGCCAGGCTGGGGCCACCAGTATCACAGGCCTGCGCTCCACCCTGATCCTTCGTAGAAGGCGGGGAATCATCTGCAGTGGAGGGAACGCATACAGGAGAGACAACTGGTGCCAGGGGCAAACCAACGCATTGGTCCCGTAGGCCGAGGGATCCCTGGCTCAGGATACGAATTTGTCCAATTCCTTGTTGACTCTCGTTGCCATGATGTCTACATCGGGAACTCCGAATCCTTGGCAAATGTCTTGGAATACCTGGGGGTGAAGAGACCAATCCCCGGGAGCAACTGTTGAAGATTCAAAAATCTGCTTGAGAATTGTCTATCCCTGGGATGAACACTGCCGAGATGCAGGGTACATGGGCTTCAGCCCATGAGAAATCAGGTTTACTTCCCTTTGAGCCACTAGGCTCCTCGTGCCCCCCTGGTGGTTTATGTATGCCACCGCCGTGGCATTGTCGGACTGTACCCTTACTGGCAGACCCCGAAGGGGGAGAGTCCAGACGACCAGGGCCAACCGAGCAGCTCTGATCTGTAGGATGTTACTGGGAAGCAGTCTTTCTGCCTCCTATCACTGTCCTTGCTGGGTCAGTCTTCCTAACATTTTCCATGTGATGGGGCAAAAGGATTTCCCCTTTGACAAATATTGAGGGACCAGCCACCAGAACAGGCTGCACCGGACCCCTGAGAGAACTAACCGGCGGTCTAGTGCCTGCATGGACTTGTTTCAAGCAGAAAGAATGGCTGCCTGGAGAATTCTGGTATAGATCTGGGCATAGGGCACTGCTTCGAAGGCGGCCACCCTCTTCCCCAGCAGTCGTATGCCTAGGCGAATAGTCGGCCTCTTCTTGCCTAAGACTATTTGAACTGTTTGAGTCAACGACCTGACTTTTGCTTGAGGAAAAAATATCCTCTGGCCGACTGTATCTAGCCGAAGGCCTAGAATTCTAACTGTTTTGTGGGTTGCAACCTTGATTTTTCTTGGTTCAAAACCCACCCAAACTCCTCTAGATGCCGAACTGTGCGGACTACTGCATGATTGAGGTTGGAAGCTGATCTGTCGATAAGCAGGAGATCGTCCAGGTATACCAGGACCAAAATGCCTTCTGTCCTTAGGACGGCCAGCACCGGGGCTAACACCTTTGTGGATACCCGCGGAGCTGTTGCCAACCCGAAAGGGAGGGCTACGAACTGGAAATGACGTTGATCTATCATAAAATGAAGAAACTTGTGATGTGCCGGGTAGATTGGCATGTGCAGATAAGCATCCTTTATGTCTATATATGCTAGAAAGTCGTCATGATGTAGGCTGGCTGCCACCGAACGTATGGATTCCATACGAAAGGTCTATATATTAGAAAGCGATTTAGGCGTTTGAGGTCTAAGATAGGCCTGACGTCACCATTGGGTATGTATGAAAAAGATTGGAATAGAATCCCAGACCCCATTCCTGGGTTGGTACTTCTACAATTACTCCTTGGAGCCAGAGGCGATTCAATGCCTTTACGAGAGAGGCCCTCTTTAATGGGCCGCTTGGAAGACTTTGACCCCCGAAAATGAGGAGGGGGGACTTCTCGAAACTCTAGTTTGTAGCCCGTGGCTACCACGAACCGAACCCAAGAGTCGGGAATTCTGGCTTTCCACACTTCGGAGAAAAACCAAAGTCTTTCGCCCACCCAAGAGAGTGGGGGTGCCCCTTCATGAATCTGACTTGATGACAGGTTTAGCCGGCTTGCGAGACCATGGCCTCTTGTTTGCCGCGGCTTGTCCCTGTGGGCGGCTATTAAATGTTGAACGCCCGGGAGGCCGTCGATACTGACGGGAAGCTGAAGGGGCCGAGCCAGTAAAAGGCCCGTCGCTTTAACGCGGGCCCGCGCGGTCTTTTCTTGACCGACAAGAAAAAACTTTTACCACTTGATATGGTTTGGATATATTTATCTAGGTCTTCACCGAATAGTCTTCCACCCTGAAAGGGAAATCCTGCTAAAAGTTTTTTGCAGGGTGCCTCTGCTGATCAGTTCTTTAGCCACAAAAGACGACGCATATGAACCAACAGCAGAGATAGACGGGACGCCCGTTGAACGGAGTCCTTAATAGCATCTATTGCAAAGCAGAGAGCCCTTGGGAGGTCTGCTAATTCACGAGTCTCCTGAGCCGGCATGTCCTTTTAACAACTGTTTCTTTAAAGCCTGACAAACGCCAATGGCTGCCACTGCTGGCTGAACCACGGCACCTACTGTGGTAAACGAAGCCTTCAGTAGGGTCTCCAATTTTGTGTCGGCCGGATCTCTGAACATCTGGACATTTCCCACCGGACAGGTCAGGGATTTACTCACGCAGGAAATGGCCGCAACCACAGTAGGGAGTGCCCATTTCTTTGCAAATTTTTCTTCCATAGGATAGAAAATAGTGAACCTTTTAGGAGGGAAAAAGATCCTATCAGGTCGAGCCCAATCCTGAAAAAAAAACACGCTCTCCAGAAGGGGGTGAATTGGAAAAGACACCCAAGTTAATGGTGCCTTTAAAGAACCTAATGAGGATACTGCAGGGGCTAATAGTTCTGACACTGGAAGTTTTTTAAAAGCAGTGCGAACAATATCTGTCAGAGACTGGATCCACAGGCTCTCCGCTTGAGAAGCCGACAAAATTTATCTAGAGTGGAACCCTCCATGTCTGACCCGTCGGGACTCTGGTCCGCTTGATCCCCTTGTGGGTCCTGTTCCTCCGGCGAGGAGACCCCGCATCTGAAAACACCAATCTAGGTGACGGGGATCTAGCCCGTTTGCCACCTGGCAAAGAGCAGGCAATCAAAGCCGTTAACCTTTCCTCTAGCCCACCCAGGGTGGTCGCTAGCATTTCTTCCGTTACGTAAACGGGCATAGGTGGATTGGGGGCCGCCTCTGCCCCCAGCACCCTCAATGGCTCCTGTAAGATGCTACTCGGTGGCCTATCTAGCGAGGGTGGGACCATCCTGACCCAAATCCTCTGACCCCGATGGAGACTTGTTCTTTGGCACCCTTTGCAGCCTTAGCTGGTCCTGATCCCTTGGGAGCCATTGCACAACCTTGAGACACCCCTGTAGCCAACACCTGACTGTTGTAGCTAGGAGTGAACAAATAAGAACAGAACAGGCTATGGAAAAAAAAATTTTTTTTTTTAAATTTTTCCACGCTCTAGAATGTGGCAATACCGAGGAAAACCTGTGAGTATTGCAACACCAATGCCCGTTAGCTGGAGCCCAAGGTAGACTCGGATGCTGCGGGATCTAAGGCTGAGTCCCTTTAAGAAAAAAACCCTTTTTTTTTTTTTTTTTTTCTTGGTCAAAGTGGACTTTAAGTCCAGACCTGAAGATCCACCAACCGCCACTGGGTGTCACTGCATGCCAAAAAAATGGCTCAGCTGCGCGCTCTGTGTCCTTTCTCCACCGCTCTCACAAGGGAAATACCAGCCGGCCCGCCCCCCCTATGCACGAGGACGCCATAAAAGACGGCGTGCACGCGCGCACAAGCGCGCACCCTCCCCACGCTGAAATCAACATGGAGGAAGCAGGGAGCAGAGGAGAAGCATGGACCAACGCCAGCAGCCCAAACTGACACCAGGTAAGCACTAATTCTCAATGTAGTGCACACATAGAGGAAGCTGTCCCCATAGGCTTCCTAAGAAACAGGAGTTTCACCAGCATTCCCTCTTTATAGTACGTGGGGGCTGCAGTATCCATGCTAACAGGCAAATCTGGGGGGAGTAGCAAAATATATATCTTAAACAAGCATACATATATCTACATGTTATCTGGGTAAACATTAGTACATCCCATCCTGCCTCAAAAGACATAGTGGAGATAGTGGCTGATGCACAAGCATACCATTAGCCAACCCAGCACCCCCAGGGGGATACCTACTGTCGAACCAAGTCCCGCAGGTTCCCTCTTACCTGCTCCACGCCGCAGGGTATTGCAAACTGCAAGAGGCCCAGCCTTCCCCCATCTCCGTGGGTATTGTCTTGGACCTTCAGGGACCGGGGTCCTGTGTTTAAGGAACCCACACCACTGGACCGATATAGCATCCTGGCATCAGTGGCGTTTAGTTCTTGGAAGAGACTAAGGCACTGGAGCCCAGAATCCAGCCCTCCAAGGAGAGGCATTATAGGCAAAACCCCACTCCAGCAGGGCCCGGGTACCGTACACCTTGGCTTTGAAGCACTTCGGACGGATCCGGCTAGCTATCCTGGGTCCCGAGACCTCCGAGGGACAGCTAGACGTGACCAACACCTAAGACACTGGCGAAAAAACTGAAGCACTCCCAGTGGGAGGGGGTTATATAGGGAGGAAACTTCCTGTGAAATTGATTACACCAGTGTCCACACCTGAAGGTACCCATATAACCCAAGTGTAATGGCTATGCGCTCTGTGTCCTGTGATGTACGATAAAGAAAAAACATTTTTTGCCTATAGTTCTACTTGAATCCTGGACAGAACGTAGGAAAGAATCCTGAGGAGATTTTTTGGGGCAGGCGTAATGAGTATAGGTAGAGTAGACGAGGAAGGAGCCCAGTGTTTGAGCTTTTGCCTGTGATGGCTGTATTACATTTGTTAGTGCTCTGTGACAAGGGTGGAGAAAATTCTACTTTACCTAGATAATCCTCAAACTGCATGCCAGAAATGTCGCTAAAATCAGATGCAGAGACATGTGATTAAAATGGGGTCCTGCTCTGGTACAAGGAAAGCATTGTCACTCTGAGGATGAATCATGTGCGGCACTTCAATAGAACAAATCTTCGCCTGATTTTTTGCCATTGCTCCCTTCCACTTGGTCTCCATCAGAGCTACAGGTGAGGGTTGAGTTTTAGCGTCAATTTATAAAAGCTTACACTAAGTGAATACATTTCAAACACATTCCTGGTTTCTTGACAGTTTTTACATATACAGTAAGTGCCTACTATTCCGGATACACCTAATATAGTGTAAAGCAAGTAATAGGGGGTAAATAACTTATACTTGTTGTGGGACATCAGTAATGGTCAGAGGTACAGGGTGACCCTGACCTATATTTATGCGGACATATATAAAAAGGTTTTGGCTTTGCCCATTATGCTGGGAACACCCCAAAGGAGTCTTTAGGATCTGGGTTCCATAGTGATGGACCATTACTCTGTACCTTTATAGCTCCCTGGAACTGACCACAACACATTGTACTTAGTGCCAAAGTGAGCAACCATGCAGGATCCAGTGCAGGAAGCAACATCAAAGGTCTTCTCCACGGCGTGGGGTCTGGGCACAGCTGCCACAGTTTTACAGAGGTTGTATCAATGCAGATGCACTTCTTCCATTTGTAGTTTTAGAAGACTTAGTTGACTGAAGAATCCAAAGAACAATAAACTAGTTAAGCTAAGTGATTTTTGCCGCAAAGGTGAAGAGGACCATTACCTTAGGCCACTAGGAAAAAAACGAGGGCTCACGGAATGGGGCAGAGTTAAGGGGGGATCCTGGAGGGGCATGTTCTCAAAAGCTTGGCCACTGTCCAATCACCTGAAGGTATGCGCCTATAACCTAGGGCCTATGAACATTATGCCTGTGTCCTGTAATATACAATTAAGACAGATATCTAATTTATGACTACACAATATTTTTCAAGGTCTGCTTCATAGGGGGAGAGAAATGCATGCTTTTAATTCTGCAGAAAGGTAGGCATGAAAGCACAAGTAGGGTAAACAAGCTTTATATCATTTATAGATGTGAATTTCAATACAAAGGTAGCAGCTTATGATAAATGACATTATGCATTCTATAATGTGGTCGATAAGAGTTGAAATTAGTACCACATTGTATACACATTATATATATATATATATATATATATACATAGTATACACATTGAAAGCTGATATAGAGAGTAAACAAACACTCTAGAGCAGGAGTCTCACACTGGTGGTCCTCCAGCTGTTGCAGAACAAAATCCCATGAGGCATTGCAAAGACTGACAGTTACAAGCATAACTCACATAGGCAGAGGCATGATTGGACTTGTAGTTCCACAACAGCTGGAGGGTCGCCAGTTTGAGACCCTGCTCTACAGTCTGATTGATACAGTTTCATCGCAATCCTGTATGCTTATGATTGCATACTTACATTTAGCCTTCTCTTCATCCCGACCTCTGGTGAGAAGAACAAGGCCCACTATCAAGTTGTTGAAGTGCAATCCTTTTGAGGTTCCACCAAATGAGCAGTAGATAACCTAAGAGGATAAAAACACAGCAATGAGCAAATCAAGCCAATGCATTAAATAACAAACAAAAAAAAATGTATTACAGAAAAATACTAATGGAACTATTTCATCCAAATATTGGTTTTCTAAATAAAATTCACATGCAAAATGTGATGCTAAACAAAAGAATTCTGCAGAACATGAGAACAGCAGTTTATCGAAATTACATTACTTGACATTTACATATACAGTGTTCATTTTTTACATTCGCTGTGCAAACCTACTTCTCCTTGAAACATATAATTAGAGACCTGTATGGGCCTGTTTCTAGACTAGTACCTGCAACTGCTTTTGGAAATTATAACCTGACTCAACCCACATGTTTTACCTGCAACATTACCTAAAACCTAAAGTCATGTTTTTAGAGAATGATGAGTTACAATACAGCCGTCACATTACATGCAACGTGACAGAAAATCACTACAAGTTACATGTACCTTGCATCTCTCCATCTCGTATATGACAATCATGTTATACAAAATATTGCCATAATAAAGACAGAGATGCAAGTTACACAAAACTGACATATTAAAGACTGATTAGGTGTTACATTATCTATGACAGGTATTTATATGGTGCAAATGATTTACATAGTACTTTACAAACTGTCTATTCCCATCAGTGCCTGCCCTCCAGAAACTTTCAATCTAAGGTCCCCATCTCATAAGCTGTCATTAGTATAAATTGGCCCTACGTCTTGGTGTTGAAGGTGAGCAGATATTCATATGGCCTTGAAACAAAGTCGAGGTCCTATACACAACCAGGGGGAAAAAAACGAACAGCAGGGCGCTGAGGTAAGTATCATATAAAAAAAAAAACCACTGTATTAAAAAAAAGTAGCACACTTGCATTGAAGTTAGCATAAAATAGATTGAATAAAGGAACTCCGGAGACCAAGCAGCTGTAATCTGTGTAAGGCTGTAGACATCACAGAGAAAACAGAGACCAAGGAGGACAGGGACCCAGCCAGCTCATAGTATGGATATTAACAGCGTGTTCTAGGCAGCATACAAGGATGACAGCTATCAAAATGTCTGGTGGGTGTCAGGAGAGGGGGTGTGCAGATGCATTTGTAAAAGAGGGCAAAGTCCCTGGAAACGCTTCATGCACACCCCATCTCCTGACATCCACCAGGCATTTTGATATCCATCATCCTTGTGTGCAGCCTAGAATGCCGCTGCTAATCTCCATACTTTGAGCTGGCTGGCTCCCTTGAATTATCCATCTGTTTGTTCAGTGAGGCCTAAAGCCTCACACTGATTACAGCTGCTTGGTCTCCGATGTTCCTTATCCATGCTGTTTTATGCAAGTGTGCTGCTTATTTTAAAGCGGAGTTCCACCCAAAAATGGAACTTCCGCTTATCCCACTCCTCACCCCCTTACATGCCACATTTGGCATGTATTTTTTTTTGCGGGGGGAGTTGGGGCTTCAGGAGGAGTGGGACTTCCTGTCCCACTTCCTCCTTCCGCCGAGGGGCTGGTTAGGCGATTAAGCTTAATCGCCTACAACAGCCCCTCCCTGTAGGCGATCGCTTGGGACACGACAGGTCCCATGCGATCGACTGTCCAATCAGTGGCGGGCCACGCCACGCCACGCGCATGCGCAGTGCCGCGCGCGCATGCGCAGTGGGTGCCCGGCCGTGAAGCCGAAGACTGTCACGGCCGGGTGCCCACAGTTACGATGAGGATTCTGGCCGGGGAGGGGGGGAGAGGAGCGGAGCCCCGGCCGAAGCGTCGCTGGAACGCTGGAGCAGGTAAGTGATTGTTTATTAAAAGCCAGCAGCTACACTTTTTGTAGCTGCTGACTTTTAATAAACATAAAACAAGGCTGGAACACCCCTTTAATAAAGTGTTTTTTATTTGATACTGACCCCAGCACCCTGCTGCTCGTTTTCTCCTACATTGAGGTGATCCTACCCAGATTTTCTGCAGGATCTGCAGAGGTTCCATTTTCGGTCCCTTCTACTGTTAAGCCATCCATCCAGTTGCCTCATCCATTCCTCTACCCCAGTGTTTCTCAACCTTTCGGGGAACCCTTGGCAAAAAGTTTAAGATCTCAGGGAACCCCTGAAAAAAATTCAAATCTAAAGCTCACGGATCATTGGATCTAATCAACGAGCCGTTGATACAACAGCAATAAAGAAACAGTATCAAATAACAGAATAGATATTGTAAAAACACTTGCCCCCTTAATGTTAAACTTGGTCTTGCTTTTTTCTGCAAAGATGCTGAATTCTGGGTAGAACTTGAGATGAGCAGCTTTACCAGTGACAAGACAAATGCAGCTATACCAGTGACAAACGCAGCTTTTCTGGAAGCTGAGGGGTAACAACCACTGACAGGAACAACCGCTGACAGAAACAGGCTTTTTTCAAATCTCACTATGCCATTACATTACATTACATGCCCCCACTTTGCCATCAATTGCCCCCACTGTGCCACCACTGTGCCCCCACTGTGCCACCACTGTGCCGGCCAAGACGATCGCCCTACCTTATTCTGGCTTCCAGGCTGTGGGCATCCATGATTTAAAAGCCGCGCTGATGATTTAAAAGCCGCGCCGCCGATTTAAAAGCCGCGCCGCGCCGCTGCTTCAAAAACCGCGCCTTCCCCTCAGAATGTTCCGTGATAGGCGGAACACAAATTTTCCCAGCAGGGCCTCTGTTCAGTGTTCCGCCTATCATGGATGCCTTCTCATCCCCGGACGAGAAGACGTCCGTGATAGGCGAAACACTGAACAGAGGCCCTGCTGGGAAAATTTGTGTTCCGCCTATCACAGAACATTCTGAGGAGAAGGCGCGTTTTTTTAAGCAGCGGCGCGCCTTTTAAATCATCAGCCCGGACGGAAATGGTCACCGGGACGGGAAAACACCATAGATTTCCCGCGGAACCCCTGGGGACTTCCCGCAGAACCCCGGTTGAGAAACACTGCTCTACCCTGTTGATGGTCTACACATACAGATAAAACTTCCAATGGACCAAGGGACTTTGCACTTTTCCTAGGAGCGCCGTATGTACTGTGTACTTGTACATTCTTTAGATTTGCTATACACAACCAGGGCCTAGGATACACGTTTCTCCCTAGGCACTAGAAACTGGTCTTAAGACAAAAGGGTATTTGCACTTTACCACATTCATTCATTTACAGAGTTTCATGACCCCAACGTGGGACTCTAGGGTTAAAAAAAAGTAATTAAAAAAATAAATAAAAATCAGTGGATTCTTTTGTAAAGAACAAAACAAAATTTAAAGTGATCGTAAGGCTGAAGGTTTTTACCTTCATGCATGTAATTCTTCAATGTGCAGCTCCCCCTTCAGCCATGTGCACTAAAGCAGGGGCTCTTCTGGGTCATCGATTCTCACTGCGGTCAATCACAGAAAGTGAAGAGGCAGCGAGGGGTGGGGCCGAGCCACGTTCTGTCTCTCCTATGGACACACAGAGGAAGCATGCACACCTTGCTATAGGGACATTCAGCTGGAGGAAGGAGCCAGGAGCGCCAGTGGAGGACCAGAGAAGAGGAAGATTGCATGTATGTGTGCATTGCACAGAGCAGGCGAGTATAACACGATCCTTATTTTGTTTTGTTTTTTAAAGCTGACTCTTTAGTTTCACTTTAAATTGAAAAAACAAAAATGCAACACCAGCAAAGTCCATGTATGTTTATTCTGTGATTTTTCAAAACTTTAAGTCCCTGTAAACAAATTACATTTAATATTAAGTACAAATAATAAAGCTTATTATTTCAATTTCTCACTTCCTGTTCCTCCTCAGTAAGCTGTTCTGGCTGATGATTGGGGCAAGCTTACTGAGGAGAAACAGGAAGTGAAAAATTCAGACAAAGAAAAAAAACATTTAGAAGGGAAATAAAAGGAAAAAAGGTAAGTGAACCAACAATGCACTAGCTCAGGGATCCTCAAACTACGGCCCTCCAGCTGTTGTGGAACTACACATCCCATGAGGCATTGTAAAACTCTGACATTCACAGACATGACTAGGCATGATGGGAATTGTAGTTCCTGAACAACTGGAGGGCCGTAGTTTGAAGACCCATGCACTAGCTTAAAGGAACCTATTTATAAAAAAAAAAAAAAACCTTTATAACCCCTTAAAAGGTCATATAGCATGCAGTGACTACATAATAGGACACACTGACGCTGCGTGCATCCGTCCATTGAGATGCATCAGAAGGGGGCACCCATATGCGCTCCGACATTTGCTCCAAATGCAGTCAATGTGCAATCCTCAAAAGTAATACACCAAGAAATGGTGTGCTATATTGAAATGCAAAAATGGAACAAGCCATTGTGAACAGAGAATCGGCTTAAAAAATATATTTCTCTGCAAAGTGAAATATAATAGCCAACTCTACAAAATAAAATAAATAAAAAAACCTACCTATCCTAGACACTTCATTAACTTGAACCACAGTTTTTCTCAGTTACTTTCCATGTAAAACAAGCTTATACAAGCATCTGACTACAAAGGAAGGCTCTTAATAATTTAGATTATTTTTGTGGATAAGCTTTAATAACAAACAGCTGGAACAGAAAAGTGTATACTTGTATACAGTTTCTCATTTGCTTCATGAAGAACTTAACAAATACAAAAAAAAGGCTTTATAAAAGACACAGGATTTCATCCACTGCATGAAGCTAATAACTGCTTTGGGTGCAGCTTCACCCTAACTTAGTTAAAGTACAATGAAATAACCAAACTAAAAAAATCTGCATGGTATGAAAAGGCAAATGAATGAAAGTTAATTTAAGGATGTGGAAAAAGCATATAATTAGCAGATTACCTCTAGGCAGTATTCACAGAACACTTATGCATTAGCAACTGTATAGCATAGCTGTGTAATGTGATCAACTTAAAAAGGAAAAACATAACTTCTGCTATATAAATTGAGAAAATGCATAAAACGGTTACAAATTCCATGCTGACATTTAAAGTGCAAGTTCACCTTCGGCAATATTTTATCATATCTTCTAAATAGTAAATACCAGGCCTCCTCGGGTGTTAAATGCTGCACCTCCTCCCATTACACATGCAGTTGTGGGGGGCCTCTCCACAAAAAACACTGGATCCTCGATCCCCCTCTGTCCTGCCATTTGCAGGACATTACAATTGCTAGAGAGCTAGACATCACAAGAGCTACAGTGCACTGGAGAGTGCGCACTGCGCACACATGAAGTTTAAACAGCCTGCAGTGGTCACCTTGAGCGCTGCTGGAGAAAGAAAGTACATGCTGCGCATGCCTGGACTTTTAACAGCCCGGGGTGCTATTAGCGCACACACAGATGTTAATGTCCAGCTATGCAGAAGAATGCAGCCATGTTATAATTCAGCAAAAATTTCATTACATGGGGGGGATTTTTGAAAAAATTTACCGATGGTGAACACACACTTTAAAGCCGATCGCCAGGCGATCCTGAAAAAATAATGCAGTTATGTATTATTAAAAAAATATATATATATCAGGAATATATTTTAAGGCCAGCTAGTATATAAAGCTAAAAGTAGTTCCTCCTGTACAGCAGAACTCTAGGGAGTAGTTAAGTAGTAGTAGCAGCGCTTGAGGCCAAACTTGTGTCCTATTGTCACATGGGTTGACCAAGAACAAAGACCATCTGTCTATTACTTCTTTCAGCCTAGGTTCACACTGGTCCGATTCGGAATGCCATTTGGCAGTGGTACTGTTCGAATTGGGCAGATTCTCAAAAGTAGTTCCTGTACTACTTCTGGTGACTTAAAGGGGCCATTTGTATAGACATCTGTGCAGGAACCCGCATTAAATCGCACCCTAAGTCAGACTGCATTGCCAGGTTAAAATTGTTCAGCTGAACACGCACACATTTCTAACCCGTAGCAGCGTGAACCTAAGCTTACTGTTTAATCACAGGCTGAAGCCGGCCATAGATGTTGCGAATTTCTTTCCTGCTATCACAGTCGGTGCTGATAGGGGGAAATCCCTCCAATGGAGCTATTGTGTTCTCCCAGTGTGGGGACATGGGGAGCCATCCCTGCTGGGAAAACACACAGTGATTACTGCTAAGGGCTATAGCCTTTGGCAACCATCGCAATAAACATTCAACAGGCTGGCTATACCTAAGTTGATCGATCAGCTTGGGTACAGTCAGCCCATCCATACATGGTTTGAATCTTGGCTGGTCCCTGCTGAACCAGCTGAGATTCAAACCGTCTATGGCTAGCTTGAGGGTGGCAGGTATTGTAGCTGAGTGGCTAAATAGTCAGGTCAACAGGATGGCTGTGCTATGTCACAGGACTGTAAGGGCCCTTTTCAACAAACCCTATGGGCTTGTGTTGATGGCATCAGTTTGAAAGACAGCAGAGGTCATTCAAAATCCAATGACAGCCATTTAACCTCATGCCCTGTAAGACATACCTGTCGTGTAAGAAGTCCGTACTGCTCCAGCTGCTAAACTCAGCTAAAGCATGTATCCCTAGCTCCTGGAATAGTTCATTCCCAACATCGCTGAGACATTGGTCTGCCAAAGAGAATGATATTCAAGAGATGGGAGGACCTTACAGCAGTTCTCAAAGATGATTTCTGGCCAAAACCAAAAATTGTATAATTGGAACAACTTGAACTTCTCCTCTAGATACCAACAATTACCTTGCTAAAACCGGCTAAAGGTGTTGGGTCGATGTCCTGGATTCTGGCCTTGTAACAAATCAGGATCGGGCTGGAATGATAGCCGGGGAAATGTTCACATTGTTGATTTTTAGTTTCTTTCTATATGAACACCAATTGGTTATCTATTTTTCTTGAGATATGGTTTGCGCTTTGGCCTACGTTGTACTTTCAGCCATGGTTCTTTCAGCAGTGAAATTTCCCCACTGACAGCTAAAATGTAAACAAAATAACGCCAGCAATTATTGGTCGTTAAGAAGTGGGGCCGCCATTTCCTTAACAACCAATGATTTATTCAGCCGTCAGTGGGGATTCCTGCTGACAGCTAAGGTGTAAACCAAGTTTCGGTAATTGGAGCTGTCTTTTTTTTGCGAAACGGCACTGCGCTGCTTTAACTGACAATTGCATGGTCGTGCGACATTGTACCCAAACAAAATCGATATCCTTTTTTTCTTATAAATAGAGCTTTCTCTTTTGGTGGCAGGTTTTTTTTTTGTGCTATAAACAAGAAAAATAAGTGACAATTTAAAAAAATGTTTGCTGTAATAAATATCACAAAAAAATATAAAAATAAAACAACATTTCTTCATCGGTTTATGCCAATATGTATTCTCCTTTTTTTTCACCAAAAATATCGCAATAAACGTATATGGATTGGTTTGCGTCTACAAAATAGCGGATAGATTTATGGCATTTTTATTCAAAATTTTTTTTTTTACTAGTAATGGCAGTGATCTGCTTTTTTATTTTTTAGAGGGACTGCGACATTGCGGCAGACAGATTGGACACTTTTGACACATTTTTGGGACCATTGACATTTATACAGCGATAAGTGTAAATGTCACTAGCAGGGAAGGGGTTAACACTAGGGGGCGATCAAGGGGCTAATTGCGTTTCCTCATGTGGGTTTCTAACTGTGGGGGTGGGACTGACTGGAGGAGACATATCGCTGTTCCCAATCACTAGAAACAGCAGATCTGCCTCTCCTCCCATCAGAACGGGGATCTGTACATTCACACATCCCCATTTGTGCGAGTGGGCGTGGCTGCTATGGCTTTTAAAGGAGCCGACGTAATAGGTACAGTGATTTGCGGGAACGCGATGATCGGCAAGTGGTACATTTTTCTTTCTTTTAACCCCTTAATTTACTCTAATCAGCCTTAACTCTTTATTATCCTTGTCCATCTCATTTTTATTTTCCTTTATTTTTTTTTCCACTTCTATTTTATAAACTATTAATAATCAAAACTTTTTTGTTCGCTTTGTTCGTAATTTTTTTTACACCTTTACCATATACCGTACTTACACATTTCAGATCGAAAAAAATTAAATAAAGGTATCGGAGCATTATTCTTATCAGGAATGTATGGACAGGAATACAATTATTTGGCTGCCACTATGCTTTTTACTTTGCAGCAAAAAGTTAACAGTATGTTGCTTTCGATGGGCAGTACCACCGATGAACACGTGCCATTTAAATGAATGGGGCTGTTCTACAATTGCACACATCTGAAGTGCGGCGAGTCATCATTTTAAGGATTCAAGAAAGCAGTAAGGAGATCACATATCGCCTCCTCACCAGACGTCTGTATGGCACCCTCTGAAAAGCAATCTACAGCTCCTATATACATATTTCTACTATGCATTTAGTTATTAGCTCAAAGTTTCACTTTAATTTTATTTTTACATTTGACTATATAGTTACCTTTCTTTTGCAGTCTGCAAATATTGTAATTTAAAAAAAACGATCCAATTAAAATGAGGCTTCCTGGCAATATAGCAAGCTGGAGGCATTCTGTACATTGTTGGTATACAGAAAGCCCTTAGAAAGTGGTTCTTTTCTCTCTGTGTGCACAAATATACAAATCTAATTTCAAGCACCTCCTGCTGGAATAGGAGTTTCAATGTCAGCAAGATACTCTCGAAAACGTATGCTTGCCTAAAGGGATGCAAAAACACGAAGAGAACTCGTATTTTTGCATCACCATTGCATTGCCAGCACCCATGGTTTGGTTTCAGTGGGGAGGTTCTTTGAAGACTACTGAGCGGTAATTTTTTTCTCTACTTTATCTTGGACTTTGCCTAAAGGGATGCCGACACTGCAGTTTTTCTCATTACAACACTGAGATTGTACTAGAGGACGATAAAGAACCTTGCAAAGTATATCATTTAACTAGAAGAGTTTGTCCGCTTTTCTCAACACAACCTAAGTTAAAAAAAAAAAAAAAAAATTATCTGGAAGCGAACACGTTTCAATGTATTTCACAGAAAACTATGGATCCATGAGAATATGAGGAATTTTTCCAGCTCAAATTTTACATTTTTAATAAAATATTCTCCCCAACTGATAAATGTTGTATTTGATGACGCAGGCATCATTCTTAAGGGGGTTGTAAAGGAAAACATTTTTTTCCTAAACAGCTTCCTTTACCTTAGTGCAGTCCTCCTTCACTTACCTTATCCTTCCATTTTGCTTTTAAATGTCCTTATTTCTTCTGAGAAATCCTCACTTCCTGTTCTTCTGTCTGTAACTACACACAGTAATGCAAGGCTTTCTGGTGGAGGGGCGAGCAGGAGGGTCAGGACACTCTCTACTTTGCAGATAGAGAAAGGAGCGGTGTGTTAGTTTGGATCCTGACTTGCCTGCTCATCCCCTCCCCCCTCAAGAGGCTTTCTCCACACCATGTTTACACACGGCTCTCCCCGTTGTTCAGCTCCGGGGACCGAACGGCGGACTCCAGCGGCGATCGGGTCCGTGAGTCCCGGAGCTTCGGACCGGGTCACGGGAGCGTGCCACGACCCACAGCTGGGTACTAGCACAGCACGTACCTGTACGTGCATGTGCCCAGCAGTGCCATTCTGCCGACGTAAATGTGCAGGAGGCGGTCCTTAAGTGGTTAAGGAAAGGAATTTCTCTGATGCCCAAAGATACATGAACGCAGTTTGCTACTGCAGAAGAGGTTTAATCTTCTCATACAAAGGGCTCCTTACAGTAAGAGCTGTGCCTCAAAAAAAGGATCCTAAAGTGTCAATATGGGTTTACAACCACTTTAAGCCTTCTACACATGAGAATATCGAATAAACAATTGTCTTTTTTTTTCTGCATGTAAGGCCGCATACACACGATCAGTCCATCTTATGACAGCGGTCCGAAGTCAGACGAGTAGTGTACTTATTAAGGCCTGGTTCACACCTATGCATTTTTAGGTTTTGTAGATTTGCACTGCAATCCATTTAATATGGTTTCCTATGGAACACGTTCTGTAGTGCAAACCCCCAAAGTGCAAAAAGCACTAAAAATGCAAGGAAAAATCGTACGGTCTATCGTACAAGAAAAATGTTTGTCCCTTCGGATAATATAGGATGAACGATCATCAGGTTATCCTACTACTGCTCTGAAAGCGGTATTTTCATCTGACGGGGATATGTTCTACCACCGTCACAGTGTGTAACAGACATTTGATTCACCAACTATGTAATGTATACAGACTCCTTGTGCTTTGTTCTCCATCTATTACAATGATGAATTATAATTTCTTGCCTTCTCCACCAATCACACTGGAAATTGGTCTACTCCTACCGATTGTAAAACTGTTATGAGACAATAATGTTTCACACTGGTTATGGTACTTCCGTGAAGGTTTATTATTTTTGTCTGTCTGGTGTCCTGATGTAAAACACAATCACCCTGCATGAATCCTTGGCATAGTATAACAAAAGTACTGCCTATGGGCAAATGAAAGGAGCTATTTTACTGAATCTTTACAACTATGAAACCCCTTCTGTATCACGCAAGAATGCAACACCAAACAGAAAAATATCAGACATTATTTAATACAATTATTTATCAGTTAATTTATTTTACACACGCTCAAGAAAACTCTACAAAAGCATCAAATATGTATTGCATTTAAAAAAACAAGAATATTAAACCAAGGACTTAGAATGTGGCAGGGCAGATAGGGCCAGGATTAAGATTCCACTATGACCTAAGAAGGGGATGCCATGGAGTGAGACCATGGGGTTGATTTACTAAAGGCAAACAGGCTTTTCACTTAGCAAGGGAGTTTTATTTTACCTTAAATCGACGTTATACCCCCTCCACAAATACTGTAGCTGCTGACTTTTACTATTAGGGCACTTACCTGTGCAGACATCCAGCACGGTCCTCGCCCATCCACTCTTGGGTGCTGGAGTCACCATCTCGCCTAAGGGAAACTGGAAGTGAAGCCTTGCAGCTCCAGAGCCGGTTTCCTACTGCGTATGCGCAAAACGCGCTGCACACTGTGACTGGGGCCAGCTGCGAAGGGGAAGGAGCCGAACCTCCGTCTCACTTCACCGCAGCAAACTCAGCCAGAACCTGTAAAAACCAGGTACTCGCTCCCCCCTTTCGCCAAAAGGGGACAAATGTGGCAGCGGGAGGGAGGAGACAGACAGGCAGAGCTTCCCTTTTTGGCTTTAGGAATTGCAGCTGATCACACTATTGTCCTTCCCAGGATGCACCCAGCACAGGATGAGTGGCCACAGAAATCATCCAACGAAGACTCCTAGGCTTACCCCCCCCTGCCCACGCATGCACAATCCACTCTTGCAGCTCAGCATTTTTACAAGAGTAACAAAGAGAGCACACTGCACCAATCATTGGCAGGTGGAGACAGATGACAAAAGTGCACCTTTGTGAATTTTCAGGGCAGCAAATGCAACGCTGGGTACCGTCCTGTCATCTGCAGCATGGACTGGGAGCGGTCAATGGTGGCAGGAGCTGAAAAAGTGACAATTTGTTTTGAAAACTGAGCAAAGCATATTAATATATTGGGAAACCTGTGGTGAATGGAGATCTTATTTGGTAAAAGTGTGTTAAGGAGGACTTACATTTGTTTCCTTTTAAATGGTATTAATGAATACAGAGCTGCATTCATTTTTGACTTTTAAAGCTGCCTGATGTTCAGCTTAAAGAGATATTAAAGCCTAGTTTGAGCGGCGCTTTAACATCATTTTCAAGGTGCTTTTCAGCCGCTAGCAGGCGCCTTTATATTTATAATGAAGAAATAAAGCCTGAAAAAATAAAATAAATACAGCCATCACATCTAAGAATTGGCGCAATATAATAAATGTTTGCATTTGGGTTTAATACCACTTTAAGAAGTATAATAAAGGCAGCACTTTTTTTTAGTTTTGGATAGAATGCAGGTGGATTAGAACATCTGTCAGTTTTTATTGTGGTCTGTGCCCCCGTCAAGTAGATTTACCCTCTCCATTTGTCCTGTTTACCATTATCAGTGAAAATGAAAGTAAAGAAAAATCCCAAATTTTGGGTTGTCCCCAGAAAATAGAGAGGAGATCTGCAAATGGGGACACTAGTTTTGGTGACCTGGGGGTCCCCAAAAAAATTCCCTTGAAGAGGAAGTAAACCCCGATGTGTTTTGTTTCCTTTTTTGTTCCCTGCAAAGTAAAAGCCATAAAGTGCTAGTATGCAACACTTGCTTGCAAGCGAAGCCCACACTGTTCTCACTGGAGGCCACATCCATGCTCGCCCCTCCTCCTTCCAAGGCCTCGGACTCCAGCTCTGTGATGGCACTCGCTAGTGAAGAAACGGCACAGAGGGCAGTTTCTTCACAGCTCATGCGACGATAACATCATCTGCAAAGTACATACTAAATATCTCCTAAACTGCGCACATTTAGGAGATATTTACTATACCTATAGGTAAGGCTTACCTATAGGTACAACTTGAATATTGAGGTTTACAACACTTTAAATTTGAAGGGATTTCCTCTTACTTCACGTTTGGCTATGGGACAGGAAGTGAATGGGAAATCTCTGCAATGGGACACAGATGGTGGGGAAAAAAAATCTGACAGGTTATAACCCTTCTCCACTCTATCCAAAATGAAAAAAATATATAATAATAACAACAACAACAAGAAGTGCATTTGGTTCTACTTTAATTGCATTATAAACAAGTCAATTTGGCTTGGCCAGCTATCATGAGTCAAAAAGAATCAATGTAGCAATGTATATATATTCTGTAAAAAAGTGAAAGTTTAATTGTCGGACAATTTTACCATCTGTCCTAGTTTCAACTCAAATTATTCACGCCATAAAACCGGAGGGGTCAAATAGTCTATTTTTATTTTATTTTTTAAACAAAGGTTTGGTGGCTTAAATATCCACCATGTGGTAATAATACAAGTCTCATTAATTACCGTATATGAATATAAGAACAGCACTAGACAAATTACAATAGAGGCTTTCCTGCATCAATTTAAAGAAGGTCATAATCAAAATTACACATTTGGGAACCCGCTAAATTTAGTCCGAGAATGTGTCAGCTAAGCAACTGTGAGAAAGAAAAGAAAAATAAAGACAAATTAAGAATAAACCAGCATTAGCTGACACAAATATGCCAATTTATACTATATTGCAGTGCTTGCTTTTTTATTATCTTCCCAGCTGCATACACGTTCAGTTCAAGTTTAAAGTGTCGTAAAGGCAGAAGGTTTTTTATCTTAATGCATTCTATACATTAAGATAAAAAAAACCTTCTGTGTGTAGCAGCCTCTCCAGCACCCCCTAATTACTTATCTGAGCCACTTCTGTCGGAAGCGATATCCACGAGTGTCTTAGCTGTTCCAGACACTCCTTTTGATTGGCCGAGACACCGCAGCGGCGCCATTGGTTGCCACATCTGTCAATCAAAATCAGTCAGCCAATGAGTGGAGAGAGGGGACGGGGCCAGGTCGGGTGTCTGAATGGATACACGAAGCTCTGACTTGGGTGCCCCCTGTAGCAAGCTGCTGGTTAAGGGGCACTCACCAGAGGGAGGAGCCAGGAGAGCAGAAGAAGGACCCGAAAAGAGAAGGATCCGGGCTGCTCTGTGCAAATCAAACTGCACAGAGGAGGCAAGTATAACATGTTTTTTTTTTTTTTTTTAAAGAGCCTTTACAATCACTTTAAATCACAAATTAAATGTTAAAGTGATTGTAAAGTCGTGTTTAAAAAAAAAAAATAACAAACAGTTGGTTTTTCACAGAGCAGCATAGATCCACCTCTTCTCGAGTCCCTCTTTGCTGCTCCTGGCCCCTCCCTCATCTTAAGTGGGACAGCAGCTTCCTATGGGGGTGCCCGAGCCGAGTCACAGGGCTGTGTGTGCTCATTCAAACACGGAGCCCTACCCTGACCCTTCGCTCCCCCGATTGGTTGAATGACTGATTGACAGCCGCGGGAGCCAATGGCTTAGACATTCGTTGACATCGCTGGAGAGAGATGGGGCACAGGTAAGTATTAGGGGTGCTGGTGAGGCTGCTACACGCAGAAGGCTTTTTATCTTATTGCATAGAATGTATTAATATAAAAAAGCTTCTGCCTTTACAACTCTTTTAAGTTGAAATTTAAAAATTAGAAAAACAATAAAATGTCAAGGCTCTTTATACTAAAACAGCAAAAATGATATGACCCCTTTAAATTATCGAATATGAAGTAAAAAATAGGAACAGAAAAACTACACAAATTTACATTAAACCATAATTTAACACAAATTAGGTTGACAACTATACTCTAGATATGACAATGTTGCCGCAGACATAATCTACATACAAATATGCTTTGGATGTTATATTACCAAAGTATTTTTCTGCCTGCAGCAAAGAATAAATAAGCTGTTGGTACAATCTATACTCTAGCAATTTGTGTTGATGTATTTCTCACATTGCAAAAGCTGGTATTGCTTTTTGAGATTTCTAGCATTTATAATACCAAGCAAAATAATTCAGACAAGAAAATAAAATGGAAACAAATGAGTGTACATGCAAGCATAACTTTCCTTAACAAGTTCATTTAAATATTAGTCTCTCTAAATGATTTTTCAGCACACAAACATTTTTAAATAAACTCATATCATCCAGAAACTGTATACAGGACAACATTTCACTAAGACAATACCAATGCATAATAAAGCTCAACTATAACAAAAAATGAGATTTTATGTCAATCAACAATCAACTGCTTAGTGTGAAAAAAATCGGACTGATGGACGTCTGACCATCGGTTCAAACCGATCGTTAGTACGCAAAAGCATCGGTTCAAAAACCTGCGCATGCTCAGAATCAAGTCGATGCATGCTTGGAAGCATTGAACTTCATTTTTTCAGCACGTCGTTGTGTTTTACGTCACCGCGTTCTGACACGATCGGTTTTGGAACTAATGGTGTGTACGCACATCAGACCATCAGGCCACTTCAGCGGTTGACCCGATGAAAACAGTCCGTCGGACCATTCTCATCGGTTTGGACTGATTGTGTGTACGCGGCCTAAGGCCGCGTACACACGATCAAATCTGTCTGCTGGAAACGGTCTGCCAGACCGTTTCAGCAGACAGATTCTATCGTGTGTACGGGCAAACAGACGGATTTGGCCAGTCGACAGATTTGAAAGCCTGCTTTCAAATCTGTCGGCTGGGAACCCGTCCGCCCGACATGTCTGCTGGTTAGTATGCTAACCAGCAGACATATCTTCTCACACACACGTCAAATGGTTTCGACGCATGCGCGGAAGTGTTTCTTGATCGTACATCACGGGACACAGAGCGCATAGTCATTACATATGGGTTATATGGAGTACCTTCAGGTGTGGACACTGGTGTAATCAACTTCACAGGAAGTTCCTCCCTATATAACCCCCTCCCACTGAGAGTGCTTTAGTTTTTCCGCCAGTGTCTTAGGTGTTGGTCACGTCTAGCTGTCCCTCGGAGGTCTCGGGACCCAGGATAGCTAGCCGGATCCGTCCGAAGTGCTTCAGAGCCAAGATGTACGGTACCCGGGCCCTGCTGGAGTGGGGTTTTGCCTATAATGCCTCTCCTTGGAGGGCTGGATTCTGGGCTCCAGTGCCTTAGTCTCTTCCAAGAACAAAAAGCTACTGATGCCAGGATGCTATATAGGTCCAGGGGTGTGGGTTCCTTAACACAGGACCCCGGTCCCTGAAGGTCCAAGACATTACCCACGGAGATGGGGGAAGGCTGGGCCTCTTGCATTTTGCAATACCCTGCGGCGTGGAGCAGGTAAGAGGGAACCTGCGGGACTTGGTTCGACAGTAGGTATCCCCCTGGGGGTTCTGGGTTGGCTAATGGTATGCTTGTGCATCAGCCACTATCTCCACTATGTCTGTTGAGGCAGGATGGGATTCTAATGTTTACCCAGATAACATGTAGATATATGTGTAAGTTATATATTTGCTACTCACCCCAGGTCTGCCTGTTAACACTGATACTGCAACCCCACATGTTTTAAAGAGGAAATTGCTGGTTAAAACTCCTGTTTCTTAGGAAGCCCATGGGGACAGCTTCCTCGCTGTGTGTGCACTACAATAAGATTAGTGCTTACCTGGTGTCTGTTGGTGCTGCATAACGCTGGTCCATGTTGTTCCTCTGCTCTGTCCTCCATGTGGTTTCAGCGTGGTGCGCACGATCGTACGCGCGTGTGTGTGCACGCCGCCTTTTATAGCGTCGGCGTGCGTCGGGGGGGCGGGCCAGCAGCGTCAGGGTCTGTATAAAGGAAAAAAAAAAAAAAAAAACTTTTCTCTGGCTGGTCTTTACCTCCTGGAGGCAGAGGAAGAAAGGATACAGAGCGTGCAGCTGGGTCTTTTGGCCACACAGGGACACCTAGCGGCGGTTTTGTGGATCTTCAGGTCTAGGACTTAGGTCCACTATTGACCAGAAAAAAAAAAAAAAAAAAAAAAAAAGTTTTTTTGCTTAAAGGGACTCGGCCTTAGATCCAGCAGTATCTGAGTCTACCTTGGACTCCGGCTAACGGGCATTGGTGTGTCAATACTCACAGGCTTCCTCGGTATTGCCACCTCCCAGGCGGGTAAAAAAAAAAAAAAAAAAATTTTTGAAAAAAAAAAAAAAAAAAAAAAGAGAAAAAGAGAGAAATTAGTTCTTTTTCATTTTTCTCATACCTGCCCTCACATTGGTTATTCCTAGCTGCAACAGTCAGGTGTTGGCTACAGGGGTGACCCAAGGTTGTACAATGGCTCCAAAGGGATCTGGACCAGCCAAGGCTGCTAAAGGTGCCAAAAAACAAAAGGGGTCTCCATCGGGGTCAGAGGATTTGGGCCAGGCTTCTACGGCCCCACCCTCGCCAGTCAGGACACCGAGTGGCATAGTACAAGAGCCATTGGGGGTGCTGGGGGCAGAGGCGGCCCCCGATCCACCCATTCCCGTTTACGTGACGGAAGAAATGCTAGCAGCCACCATGAGTGGGCTAGAGAAAAGGTTAACTGCGTTACTTTCCCGTCCTTGCCCAAGTAGCAAGCGGGCTAGATCCCCCTCACCCAGTGTGGGGTTTTCAGATGCGGAGGTCTCCTCTTCAGAGGAACGGGACCCACAAGGGGATCACGCAGACCCAAGTCCCGACGGTTCAGACAGGGAAAATTCCACTATAGATGAATACTTTTCGGCCTCGCAAGCGGAGAGCCTGTGGATCCAGTCTTTGACAGATATGGTTCGCACTGCCTTTAAACTTCCAGTGCCAGAACTAGTAGCCCCGGAGGTATCCTCATTGGGTTCTTTAAAGGCCCCATTAACTGGTGCATCTTTTCCAATGCACCCCCTTCTGCGGAACGTGATTTACCAAGATTGGGCTCGACCTGATAGAATCTTTGTCCCTCCTAAAAGATTCTCTATTCTCTACCCTATGGAAGAGGAATATGTAAAGAAATGGGCTCTTCCTACAGTGGACGCAGCCATTTCCTGCGTGAATAAATCCCTGACTTGTCCAGTTGAAAATGTCCATATGTTCAAGGATCCGGTCGACAAGAAATTCGAGACCCTACTGAAAGCAACTTTCACCTCAGTAGGTGCCATGGTTCAGCCAGCAGTAGCAGCCATTGGTGTTTGTCAGGCCTTGAAGGATCAGGCAAAACATATATTGAAGGACATGCCGGCTCAGCATACTCATGAATTAGCAGAATTCCCTAGGGCTCTCTGCTTTGCAGTAGATGCTATTAAGGACTCCATCCAACAGGCATCCCGTTCATCTCTACTGGTGGTTCACATGCGTCGTCTTTTGTGGCTAAAGAACTGGTCAGCAGAGGCACCCTGCAAAAAGCTTCTAGCAGGGTTTCCCTTTCATGGGGGAAGACTATTCGGGGAAGACCTAGATAAATATATCCACACCATATCAAGTGGAAAAAGTACTTCCTTGCCGGTCAAGAAAAGACCGCGTGGGCCCACGTTTAAACGACAGGCCATGGTAGGCTCGGCCCCTTCGACTTCCCGTCAGTATCGACGGCCTCCCGGGCGGTCAACAGCTAATAGCCGCCCACAGGGACAAGCTGCGGCAAACAAGAGGCCTTGGTCTCGCAAGCCGGCTAAATCAGTCATCAAATCAGATTCATGAAGGGGCGCCCCCACTCTCTTGGGTGGGGGGAAGACTTCAGTTTTTCTCCGAAGTCTGGAAGGCCAGAATTCCCGACTCTTGGGTTCGGTCCGTAGTAGCCTCAGGCTACAAACTAGAGTTTCGAGAAATCCCCCCTCCTCATTTTCAGGGGTCAAGTCTTCCAAGCGACCCATTAAAGAGGGCCTCTCTCGTAAAGGCGTTGGATCGCCTCTTGCTCCAAGGAGTAATTGTAGAAGTACCAACCCAAGAAAGGGGTCTGGGATTCTACTCCAACCTTTTTGTTATACCAAAACCCAATGGCGACGTCAGGCCTATATTAGACCTCAAACGCCTAAATCGCTTTCTAAGGATTCAGACCTTCCGTATGGACTCCATACGTTCAGTGACAACCAGCCTGCATCAGGGCGACTTCCTAGCATCTATAGACATAAAGGATGCATATCTGCATGTGCCGATTTACCCAGCACATCACCAGTTTCTTCGTTTTACGATAAACCAAAGTCATTACCAGTTCGTAACCCTCCCTTTCGGGTTGGCAACAGCTCCACGGGTATTCACAAAGGTGTTAGCCCCGGTACTAGCCGTCCTAAGGACAGAAGGCATCTTGGTCCTAGCATACCTGGACGATCTCCTGGTTATCGACAGTTCAGCCTCCAACCTCAATCATGCAGTAGTCCGCACAGTGCGGCATCTAGAAGAGTTCGGATGGATTGTGAACCAAGAAAAATCAAGGTTACAACCCACAAGACAGTTGGAATATCTAGGCTTTCGGTTAGATACAGAATGCCAGAGGGTATTTTTACCTCAAAAGAAGATCAGGTCGTTAATTCAAACGATTCAAATAGTCTTAGGCAAAAAGAAGCCGACTATTCGCCTATGCATGCGACTGCTGGGAAAGATGGTGGCCGCCTTCGAAGCAGCGCCCTATGCCCAGATCCATACCAGAATTCTGCAAGCAGCTATTCTCTCTGCTTGGAACAAGTCCATACAGGCATTAGACCGTCCATTAGTTCTTTCCCCAGGAGTCAGGCACAGCCTGTACTGGTGGCTGATCCCTCAAAAATTATCAAAAGGGAAAACCTTTTGCCCCATCTCGTGGAAAATAGTAACCACAGATGCCAGCCTAACAGGTTGGGGGGCAATCTTAGGAAAACGGACCCAGCAGGGACAGTGGTCAGAGGCAGAAAGTCTGCTTCCCATCAATGTCCTAGAGATCAGAGCTGCTCGGTTGGCCCTGGTCGCCTGGACGCTTCCCCTGCAGGGTCTGCCAGTAAGGATACAGTCCGACAATGCCACGGCGGTGGCATACATAAACCACCAGGGGGGCACAAGGAGCCTAGCGGCTCAAAGGGAAGTAAACCTGATTTTCTCATGGGCCGAAGCCCATGTACCCTGCATCTCAGCAGTGTTCATCCCAGGGATAGACAATTCTCAAGCAGATTTTTTGAGTCGTCAACAGTTACTCCCGAGAGAGTGGTCTCTTCACCCCCAGGTATTCCAAGAGATTTGCCAAAGATTCGGAATTCCCGATGTGGACATCATGGCAACAAGATTCAACAAGAAATTGGACAAATTCGTATCCCGAGCCAGGGACCCCTCGGCCTACGGGACCGATGCGTTGGTTTGCCCCTGGCACCAGTTTTCTCTCCTGTATGCGTTCCCTCCACTACAGATGATTCCCCGCCTTCTACGAAGGATCAGGGTGGAGCGCAGGCCGGTGATCCTGGTGGCCCCAGCCTGGCCCAGAAGGGCTTGGTACGCACTCATCGTGAGGAGGTCAGTAAGGGCACCGTGGCCACTCCCCCTGCGCCCAGATCTGCTGTCTCAGGGCCCGATCTACCACCCTGCTTCACAGCAGCTAAATTTGATGGCTTGGCGGCTGAATCCCTAATTCTTAAGGGCAGAGGCCTCTCAGCCCAGGTCATATCTACGCTAATTCAAGCTAGGAAACCAGTTTCTAGAAATATCTATTACAGAGTCTGGAAGAACTATGTGGAGTGGTGCGAGTCTCAAGGAGGGCATCCTCGCAAGTTTTTTATTGACAGGATCTTGCGATTCCTACAGGTTGGCGTTGACAAGGGGTTAGCTCTTAGTACTCTAAAGGGGCAGGTGTCTGCCTTAGCGATATGGTTTCAAAGGCCTTTGGCCACACATTCGCTTGTGAAAACTTTTTTGCAGGGGGTCTTGCATGTAAATCCCCCTATTAGAGCTCCCCTCTGCCCCTGGAATTTAAATCTGGTCTTGTCAGCTTTACAAAGGCAGCCGTTTGAACCTCTGACAGAAATCCCTCTTGTGCTGCTAACCCGAAAATTGGTTTTCTTGGTGGCTATGGCTTCGGCCAGAAGGGTCTCCGAGCTGGCAGCCTTGTCTTGCAGGGAACCGTACCTGATTCTGCATAAGGACAGAGTGGTTCTGCGGCCTCAGCCTTCTTTCCTTCCTAAGGTCATATCCAGTTTTCACTTGAATCAGGACCTAGTCCTACCATCCTTCTTTCCTACTCCCCAGTCCAGAGAGGAAAGATTGCTTCATACTTTGGATGTGGTCCGAGCCATGAGGGTTTATCTCAAGGCTACAGAAAAGATTCGGAAAACAGATGTGCTTTTCGTTCTTCCGGATGGCCCCAAGAAGGGTCAGCCGGCTGCCAAGTCTTCCTTGGCTAGGTGGATTAAGCAGCTGATTTTTCAGGCCTATGGTCTGAAGCGCGTTCCACCGCCCTTATCAGTTAAAGCCCATTCTACGAGGGCCATGAGTGCCTCTTGGGCGGCACACCATCAGATCTCTATGGCAAAGGTTTGCAAAGCGGCAACCTGGTCTTCCGTACATACGTTTACTAAATTTTATAAGTTGGACGTCACAAAGGCTGCGGACGCAGCATTTGGGCAGGCGGTCCTACGGGCAGCAGTATAGAATCCTCTGGCCCGGTTCACGCCCCCTTTTTTTCTGTTGGTGGAGCTATTTTACCTCCTGATATATTTTCTGTTTGGCTATTTTTGGCCTTACGGTCTCCCTCCCTTCATGGAGCATTGCTTTGGGACATCCCATATGTAATGACTATGCGCTCTGTGTCCCGTGATGTACGATCAAGAAAAAGGGATTTTTAATAACAGCTTACCTGTAAAATCCTTTTCTTGGAGTACATCACGGGACACAGAGCTCCCACCCCTCTTTGTGGGAACATTGTGTAACCTCAGAGAAATTGCTTGCTACAAAACTAAAGCACTCTCAGTGGGAGGGGGTTATATAGGGAGGAACTTCCTGTGAAGTTGATTACACCAGTGTCCACACCTGAAGGTACTCCATATAACCCATATGTAATGACTATGCGCTCTGTGTCCCGTGATGTACTCCAAGAAAAGGATTTTACAGGTAAGCTGTTATTAAAAATCCCTTTTTTACTTCCTGGTGCGGTGACGTGGCGGCGTCAACGTCACCGCCACGTCAGCGCGCTGTCTGCCGGCGGGAATTTTGGTTTGATCGTGTGTACACGATCAAACCAATATGTCCCCAGCAGACAGATCTGTTCAAATCGGTCTGTCCGACCGATTTGAACAGATACATTTACTCGTCTGTATGGGGCCAAAAGATACACTCACAATGGGCGCAGTTCCATTCTTCTCCTTTCCAATCATTTTACTGATCTGCACTTGTACTGGGCTATAAAAGCAGGTACTTGTGGGCACACTAAAATCATCATCTCTGCAAACTAGACCAAAGTGATCCCTGCTTCGGTCCTCAGTTATCTATGGAGAGTTCTGTGTTCTGATACAGCTTGCACTTACGCTGAAGTGAACTATACCAGACCACAAGTGAACCGTGTGAAGGACCACTTCTTTCAAGTGGTCCCAGTACACTTAACTATTCCCGGGCGTGGTTCACAGCAGTCACACTACACAAACGAGTGGGACCAAGGAGGTGAATTGTGCCCAACCTCAGTTAAAAGTGCCAGTGTGAGTGCACCCTTAGCCTCCATTAAAAACATTCCAGAGACCCCATCTGCATTTCTTTAGTTTGTGTGTACAATTAATTTTGCTTTATATAAACTCCCTTTCTGAAAGCAGAAAGTGGCGACAAGTGATAAGCCAGAGCGCAGTATGCCTTTAGATGAGCACATATCTCCCTGCTTGACACTGGATGCAAACTTTATATATGCTTTGGTGATAAACCGCTTGATGACTGTTCCAGAAGAAGGACTGAAAACGTAATGAAGCAACCAATGGGCAGAGCTAAAGTCTACATCCATCCAGTGGCCAGCTCCTCAATTGAAAACATACATGTCTAAAAAGGGTGCCCTGGGATGTAATTTTTCACTTTGCAAATCAGCAGACACTGATGTACTCTTATAAAAAGCCAAAAGTACTGCGTTAATGTGTTTTTATTAAACAATCACACAAAACCCACACTCCTGTGTGGGGTGTATTTTTACATTATACACTCGAACCTGCGTTATGTACCTTAAATACTGCTGTACTAGATCAGAATGTGATTAAAGTTATAAGTGTTATAATTTGCTATACTTTTATATAAATACAGCACTCAGCCAAAGTAAAAAAAAAAAAATATATATATATATATATATATATATATATATATATATATATATATATATATATGTGTATATATATACACATATACATATATATATAATATATATACACAAAAAACTGAGCCGCTGTACTAACCATCCAACATTAGTATAGCGATATCCATCCCCCTCTGCTGAAATGTTGTTTTCTGAAGGGGGATTCCTCCCCCCCGCCAGAACACTTCGATCAGAACACTGCCATCGGCTGACAGCGCTAATCGAGAGTTGGTTGGCTGCTGGTTTTCCAACATGTACGTCCAACGGAAGCCGGCCGAATGGCTTGTCGGACTTTTAAAAATAAAGAAAAAGAGTTTTTCGGCCCTTTTTTTTTTGGCCTGAAACTGACCCCCTCGGCTTATACACGAGTCAGTACCCGAGTCCATTCCTGCCTAACCTCACTGTGCCCATTGCAGAATCCGATCTGTGTACCCGAGTCCGTGACATATTCAGACGGCGGCCGTGCAGTTTTAATAACTCGCGATTCTCCTTGTACTGTTCAGTGATAGGCGGTACACTCGGTTTCCCAGCAAACACTGTGTTCAGTGTTCCACCTATCACGATCGCCCTCATCTATCACGAATGAGAGGGCGATCGTGATAGGCGGAACACTGAACACAGTGTTTGCTGGGAAACCGAGTGTTCCGCCTGTGTTCAGTTTTCCACCTATCACGATCGCCCTCTCGCTCGTGATAGACGAGAGGGCGATCATGATAGGTGGAACACTGAACAGTGTTTGTTGAGAAACCAATTGTTCCGCCTATAACGGAACAGCACAAGGAGGAGCATGAGTTTTTAAAACTGCACGGCCGCCATCTGAATATGTCACAGACTCGGGTACACAGATCGGATTCTGCAATGGGCACGGTGAGGTCAGGCTGCAAGGGTAATGGGACCTGCCGGTTACAGTAGAGAGAATGTAGATGAGAGGATGGTTGAGTTGAAGAGCTGCAAATGGGCACAGTGAGGTCAGGCTGAAAATGGGCATCGTTGACCCTCTTTTCCGCTTACAGTAGCTGTAGCTGCTGCATTCTTACCCTTGGCTTATACTCAATAAGTTTTCCCATTTTTTTGTGGTAAAATTAGGTCCTCGGCTTATACTCGGGTCAGCTTATACTGGAGTATATACGGCATTTGCAAAATTGTGGCATGCAGTAGTCCGGGTCTACTAACTATTATGAAGCTGTATGTTTAAACATTTCCTTCATGCCATCGTTTTCTTGTGCAATCTCTCTGTAACTTACTGGATGTAACACAAAATATAGTCCTTTTGTTAACTCCTACACATGCTAAAGAAAAATTCTAAATGATAGACAAAGCTCCCAGAAATATAATAAGTTAACTAGCCTATCAGTTATTCCTGATAACAACTAGGTTTCTTCATTTTGACAAAGACTTTAAATGATTCAATGGATGGACATAAAAATAGAAATTAACTTTTATCTACCAAAAAAAAGGCATATTCAACAAGGCAAAGAGCTGAAGTGCAAAGTTCACTTCGCTTACGTCTTTACTGAAAGTTTAGCCTTTATTCTGTGGAATGCACTTTGCCTTAGTGAAGCCGGTTGGTCTATGCTTCATTGTCAAAACCTACCTGACCAAATAAAGATTTGCAATATTTTATCTGCAAAGGAAAACTAATAGCTTCCAAAGTACATAAAAAAAAAAATGAAGAAGAAGGAGGAGGGACCAAATTAATCTTTCTACTACATAAAAACTAGCCAAATGTGTCTAATAAATCGAACCAGGCAGAATTCTGACATCAGGAGAATTCCTAGTGAATGAAATCAATAACGTACTAATCTTAATAAGATAATAGTGTGATCATTTAAAGTTATACTAAAACAGAGAAGTGTTAATTGCCATAATTAATTTGCATAAATCATATATATCATGGCACTAGAGGTCGACCGATATGGGTTTTTCTCTGGCCGATGCCGATGCAGATATTTGGAAATCGGGGCGGCCGATGGCCGATATGTGTTGCCGATTTTTGCGGCCGATATTTTAGGGCGATTTTTTTTTTCTCCTCAACTCAAAAAACCTAGGGTCGAGAGGTGGGGAGGAGATAATTGTTTAGGGTGGAGAGGTGGGGTGCAGCCTGTCAGTGCCCACCAGTGTCCACCACCAGTGCCACCTCATCAATGCCCACCAGTGTAGCCCATCAGTGTCCACCACCAGTGCCACCTCATCAATGCCCATCAGTGTCCACCAGCAGTGCCACCTCATCAATGCCCACCAGTGCAGCCCATCAGTGTCCACCACCAGTGCCACCTCATCAATGCCCACCAGTGCAATCACCTCAGTGCATCGCCAACCAGTGCACCACCTGTGCCAACAAGTGCCATCCACCCCTGTGCCAACCAGTGCCATCCACCCCTGTGCCATCCACCCCTGTGCCAACCACCCCTGTCTGCAACAGCCATTTGGCAGCCGCCGCTGCCGACATTCTACACTGTAAAAAAATAAAAAAAGTCCCCTGATGTGCTGCGTGCCCGGCCTCTGCCTACAAACCCCAGAATGCAGAGCAGGCCAGTAACATTCTGGGGTTTGTAGGCAGAATCCGGGCACGCAGCACGTCAGGGGATATTTTTCTTTACGGTGTAGAATGTCGGCAGCGGCGACCGCCAATTGGCTGTTACTGGCGTCAGTAGATAGCAGCGAGCGGGCCCCTTATCTCTGTATACACCCACAGAGGAGGAGGGGCCCGCTCGCTGCTATCTACTGATGCCTGTAACAGCCAATCGGCGGCCGCCGCCGACGACAACGCTGGGTGTACCAAGATGTCCGCGGCTCGAGCTAGGCCGAAGCCGCGGCCTTTCCTGATTCTGTGACCGCGGCGGCAATCCGCGGATTGCCGCTGCGGTCACAGCATCAGTAAAGGCCGCGGCCTCGGCCTAGCTCCGGAGCCGTGGCAGCGCTAGCACCATGTTAAATATCGGCCTAATTTGGAGAAAAATTGGCCGAGGCCGATTTCTCCAAAACGGACCAATAACGGGCGATATATCAGCCTACCGATATATCGGTCGACCTCTACATGGCACTGTATTTTTTTTTTTTTTTTTTAGAAAATCATGTTGTGTGGTCACGTGATCTTTCCCTGTTCTCTGGCATCAGCAGGAAAATATATTTTGGAGGGGCTTCTATTACTACAGTAATAGTCTGTGTCTGGCCAGCCTTGATTAGTCCTGTGCCAGTCACATGATTTAAAAAAAAAAAAATGAAAAAATCAAAAACTGTTTTTCAGCTCACAATAAATATCTTTATTGGACAATAAATGTGTATTTTTTTGTGCAATAATATGGTGTAGGCAGAGTCGAGGATGATTGACACTACCTTTCATTTTGTTCAAACAGCATCTGCATCCAAAGCATTTTTTTTTTACTTTCCAGGTATTAGCAATTCGATTTGATATATTTATTACTGATTTATTATAAAACTAAAGCTTTTTGTGAGAGTTTCTTAGTGAATATAATAAATCAACATACTAGTATACTATATCCTGCCTTTACAGTGTTTAGCAATAGGAAGATATGGAGAAGGAGGGCAGGAGTGTCATTTTACCACTGTGTACACACACACAATATTATATTATATGTATGTATGTATGTATGTATGTATGTATGTACAGTACAGACCAAAAGTTTGGACACACCTTCTCATTCCAAGCGTTTTCTTTATTTTCAGGACTATGAAAATTGTAGACTTCACACTGAAGGCATCAAAACTATGAATTAACACATGTGGAATTATATACATAACAAAAAAGTGTGAAACAACTGAAAATATGTCATATTCTCGGTTCTTCAAAGTATCCACCTTTTGCTTTGATTACTGCTTTGCACACTCTTGGCATTCTCTCGATGAGCTTCTAGAGGTAGTCACCTGAAATGGTCTCCCAACAGTCTTGAAGGAGTTCCCAGAGATGCTTAGCACTTGTTGGCCCTTTTGCCTTCACTCTGCAGTCCAGCTCACCCCAAACCATCTCCATTGGGTTCAGGTCCGGTGACTCTGGAGGCCAGGTCATCTGGCGCAGCACCCCATCACTCTCCTTCTTGGTCAAATAGCCCTTACACAGCCTGGAGGTGTATTTGGGGTCATTGTCCTGTTGAAAAATAATTGATGGTCCAACTAAATGCAAACCGGATGGAATAGCATGCCGCTGCAAGATGCTGTGGTAGCCATGCTGGTACAGTATGCCTTCAATTTTGAATAAATCCCCAACAGTGTCACCAGCAAAGCACCCCCACACCATCACACCTCCTCCTCCATGCTTCACGGTGGGAACCAGGCATGTAGAGTCCATCCGTTCACCTTTTCTGTGTCGCACAAAGACACGGTGGTTGGAACCAAAGATCTCAAATTTGGATTTATCAGACCAAAGCACAGATTTCCACTGATCTAATGTCCATTCCTTGTGTCTCTTCTGCTTGTTGCCTTTCTTTAGTAGTGGTTTCCTAGCAGATATTCTACCATGAAGGCCTGATTCACACAGTCTCCTCTTAACAGTTGTTCTAGAGACGTGTCTGCTGCAAAAGGTGGCTACATTGAAGAACCTAGAACAGGGGTGGGTAAACTTTTTGACTTGAGGGCCGCAATGGGTTCACATATTGGACCCGGGGGCCGGACCAAGAGTAGATGGACGGTGTGTATGTGTGAATTAATATAAATTAAATTTTAATTTGTAACATTACATAGTATTTAAATTTAAGGTATAAAAGCATAAAAATAGTTATTTTACAAAACCCTCACACAGACAGGATACAGGAGATATCAGAGACAGCAGACAGAGGTTGCATACAATCATTTTGTACAATCTCACCACTGCCATTTTTGTCTGGAAACTGCTGCCTGTGCCTGTCTGACAGCAGAAACCCTGTAATGGTTAACAGCACCATTATACCTAAAATCACTGATAATCCACAGTCCAATTTAACTTTTTTTCTTTTTAAAACTAACACCTGTAATTCTCTACCAGCCCGATTAAAAAAATCTAATCATTCGTCCATAAACACTTTGTCCATAAGAACATCCTGTGGTGATACCTTGATTGTTTAAAAAGTTTATAGCTTCCATGGCAGCACACTGGTTGGAATATAATCAATGCTAAAAAATCTAACAAAAGGACTGAAAAAATCACCTGTTCACTGTTGCACTAAAAAACAAAAAAAAATGTATTCAGTTCTAATACATGAATACCTAATAGCTGCTGCTTGTAAATAAAACAATAATATAAAAACCACCCAAAAAAAACAAGTGAATGAACAGCATTGCCTGATCCTATACCTGGGAGAGAGTGGCAGCATGTAATGCCTGTGTCCCTGTATAATGCTTAGACGGCAGCCATCCAGTGATAGGGGAACTCAGTTTCCCAGCAGTGAGTTAGTGTTCCGCCTATCACGGACATCCTCTCATCCTCGTCCATGGGAGGAGGATGAGAGGGTGTCCGTGATAAGCAGAACACTGACTCACTTCCCCTATCACAGACGAGGAGGTGGAGGTGCGGCTTTTATACACTGGATGGCTGCCGTCTGAGCATTATACAGGGACACAGACATTACATGCTGCCACTCTCTCCCAGGTATAGGATCAGGCAACACTGCTCCGCGGGCCAGATTAAAAGGTCCGCCGGGCCTTATACGGCCCGCGGGCCGCAGTTTGCCCATCCCTGACCTAGAATATGACATATTTTCAGTTGTTTCACACTTTTTTGTTGTGTATATAATTCCACATGTGTTAATTCATAGTTTTTATGCCTTCAGTGTGACTACAATTTTCATAGTCATGAAAATAAACAAAACTCTTTGAATGAGAAGGTGCGTCCAAACTTTTGGTCTGTACTATATGTAATATATATATATATATATATATATATATATATATATATATATATATATATATATATATATTAGGGCTGTGCAAATTAACTTTTAATTAATCGATTAATCTTAAATTTTTTTGATCGATCAAAATGTTTTTGATCAATTAAAAATTTTTGGATTGGTACTCACCTCTCCGGAGATCCGGTAATGTCACAGACACCGGCGGGGGTTGCCTTGTCCATATGAAGGGCTCCTTTGCTGTGCCTTTATATCTGCATGCCGGCGGGACCTTCCTATCTGCCACACGCAAGGGCACTTCCCTCTATCACTGGATTCAGCAGTGACATTGTTGTACCCATTTTTATACCAGTACCATACTTAGCTATGTGTTTTTATGACTGCTTTTGGTACCGTTTGGTATTACTCGCACCATTTTTACAGTTTATGTAGCCACATCAATTTTATCTCCAGTGCAATATTTATTTGGTTACCTACTTGAAGACTATAAAAGTTTTAATGCTATTCCCATTGAGCGCTGCCTTTGTGTGTTTTTTGTATCCTGCTCTCCATTTTTCCAGTGGTTGGTAGCTGCACTGGGAATCGGCCTGCAAGGAGATCAGCTAAAAGTAGTTGGATCTGTATGTGTGTTATAATTAATCGAAATTAGTCGATTAATCGAAAAAAAAAAAAAAGATTAATCAAACACAAAAATTTTGATCAGTAACAGCCCTAATATATATATGAAGTTGCGCTGTGAGATTGATGTTATAAATAATGTCACATCAAAATCGTGAAATAAAGGGATAAGTGAAACCTTGTCCAAATAAATGAAGACTGATTCTTCCTTTAAATTCAAAGTAATGTGACAAAATAATAGTGGGCCCAGATGATACATGCATGTCACATAAAAACAAAATTAATGTCCTTTCAAAATGTCCATGTCACTATAGTCAATGATAACAAAAACAGTGGGTTCCAAGTGATAGGACACAGTTCTAAAAGCAATTCTTCAACATGTTAATCAACGGTGACTTTAAACAGATAAACATCCGAGAAGAAGTGATGGAATAATATAGGAAAGTATCCTCCCACCTTTTATATCAAAGCTGCTTACCAGCTATATAGATCTCTTGTCAGGAGATCGTAACCGCTTGTGGCCAATTACCCCAGCCCTGGGTCTCTTAATGGTATAGTGCAGACACTTCTGAGTCCTCTGCGCCTGAAATCCTCAGTGTTTTTCAGAGATTAGTAGTTCCCCATGCAAATATAAAGGCTACCATAGCGCGATACTGTATGGATTTTATTTTACACTTACAATTACTTTGTAGATAAAAAGCATGTCATAAAATTCAAGCAGGCCGGCTCTCACTATCTGCCCGCTCCTTCCGGGACTGATGCATTGTATCGCAGTGACGTCAGCACGCCGCTCCTCCCAACACCGTTTTGTCACAAATGACGTCGCCCAGGGGCCAAAGCCACCAAGTGTATCACTCGGCCCCGCCCCCGGCGCACCACGTCATTGATTTGATTGACAGCAGTGGGAGCCAATGGCTGCACTGCTACCAATCTCCAATGAAGAGCCGCCTCAAGCTGGAGAAAAGTATCACCCCCACAGAGTTTCGAGACCCAGGTAAGTATAATGGGGGGGCTGGGGGGCCTGAGAGTGCAAGGTGTTTTTTCACCTCAATTCATTGGATGCATCAAGGTGAAAAGGCACAAAGCTTTACAACCCCTTTAAAGTTGGGGCTGGAGACTTTTCTGCCAATTCTAGCCGCTGGGGTCACTGTTCTGAAAGGGGACCCAAGATTAAAAGTGTTGTCTCCTCTAAACTACACCAGCGCAAGTGGTCCATATAACTTGAGATCATTGGGGTCTGGCAAGAGGCCATATTATCTAACAAGCACTTTAGGCACCAGTGCACTTTTTTTTATTGGAGCACAGAGCACTTTATTTTGCACAATAATGGATTGTGGACTCTTTATTATGAGCGATTTTTGAAATTTGTCTTTAATGTTTACACATTTAAAATTGTATTCTTCAATAAGTTGGTATTGAAGTATATTAATTGCAGGTAGTTTTGCCTTATTTTACACATTTTTATTATATTTGTGGGGTATGGAATTAAGTTTTTGTTCACTTGCACATGTGTTTATTTTATTTTAAAGGGGTTCTAAAGTCAGAAGTGCGTGCAGCAGCCCCCTTAATTAATCTGATTCCATCTCAATTCAGCAATGTTTCACGAGAGACTTTTCTGCCCAGGACACTCCCTCATTGGCTGAGATAGCAGTGGGGCGCCATTGGCTCCTGCTGCTGTCAAAGTCAGTTAGCCAATGCGAGCAGAGAGGGGAGGGGTCGAACCACCGCTCCACATCTGAATGGACACACAGCAGCAGCTCGACTTGCTTGCTGTGGGTGCACTCGGCAGGAAAAATTAACCTGGAACGCCGGCGAGGGATCCGAGAGGAGGAGCATCGGGGCTGCTCTCTGCAAAACCACTGTACAGAGGAGGAAAGTGCAATAGGGTTGTTATTTTTAAATTTTAAAAAAAATTGCGTTTAGTATTACTTTAGGAATGGAGTGTTATTTAAGGAGACCTTTTTTTGATTTATTGGCTATTACTTCAGACCTGGTATTCAGGTGTAATGGTGTACAGCAGCTCCAATTTCTATACAATCAAGCACGAGGTGCCCTTTTAAATTGGTTTACAATCTATGTAACTAGTAACTGCCGTTCATGCGTTACCATGCATCGGAGTATAATACATGTTACTACAACACAAAAGGTGGGAAGCCAACCTTTAGTTCTATTAAAAACAAAACAACCCATTTCTGAATAAGGAACTAGTCATATATCGCTCCTATAAAGTCACACAGCTATACAAAAGTTTAGCAATAGCTGGCTGCCTGTCAATTTATATATTCAAATGATATACAGTTTCCAGACACCTCCTAAAACAAGGATCATAATTTAAGACCTATATGCCTATATTAACACAAGCAACCTATAACAAGGTGTGTCTTGTCATGCACAGCAGATCTAACACTGGGTTGGTTTACAAATTGTAAAACAAGATTATGACAGCTTGTGAGTGCTTTCAATCCTTTGTTACTCATGCTACATCAAGGAAAAAAAATAATTATTTTAACACTTTTCTTTTTCAATAGCGTCATTCAAGTAAATCCTAAAAACTTAAACATATTTTTTTACATGTGTATATTGATAGTAAGGACATTCTGCATAGTACATTGCCTCGTTTTCCTAAAATTTCTGCTTCTAAACAAAATCCCCTTGCTGGCAAAGAATTAATTGTATAAGCCATGTGCGCGTTTTTGATTTTTTTTTGCGCGTATTGGCGCGATTTTCTGCTGAAAAACATTTAAAAAAATAAATGGCAATAATAATATACGAATAAATGTAAAATAAATATACAAATAAAAAAATGTATCATAAATAGTAAAGTAAGAGGCTGTTCACACAGGGGGGCACGACTTTGGAGGCGACTCGGCAAGGCGATCTCAAGACAAAATCAGAGGTGACTTGCAAAATGGCTTCTGTATTGAAGTCAATGCAAGTCGCCCTGAGTCACCCCCAAAGTCGTACAAGAATCTTTTTCTAAGTCGGAGCGACTTTAGTCGCTCCTATTAGAACGGTTCCATTGAATAGAGCGGAGCGCGACTTGTCAGGTGGCTGAGTCGCCCCTGCATGAACCGGCTCTAAGTAAATGAATAATAATTAATCCATATGCACCAAAATCGTGCATAAAAAAATGCCGGAAAAACGCTCAAAGACGCTACGCTCAGGTGTGAATGTTCAACCTCGTATTAGCCCCTATATTCAGCACTATTCTAAGAAGGTAGTCATTGGGTATAACAAGGTTTCAGCATTGGTACAGATACTCTGCTAACACACAAAACCAATAAGTTATTTATCTCGCACGCCAAAAGGGAAAAATAATAAAGTAATCTGTTAGTGGTGATCCTGTAACCAGCTGCATTACCAGTTTACGTCTGAAATGCATTATTACCACGGTTCCATCATAAAATCTATACTTCCCACGAATCAATAGGACGTATCATCATTTCCTAAGCAGATAATCGTTTTAAGTAGAGAAATAACTCCATTTTAAGTAAACACAATTCTGCTATTAGCTTGTTATGGTGGCCTAGCATTGACCATCCAAGATACAGGTAATTAGAGGGGTTTCCAGTATAACAAAATGACCATGTAGGCTGAACAAAATATAAACTCTACGGGCCAGATTCACGTAGGAGCGTGTATCTTTGTGCGGGCGTAACCTATCCTATTTACGTTACGCCTCCGCAACTTTTACAGGCAAGTGCTGTATTCACAAAGCACTTGCGCCGTAAATTGCGTCCGTGTAGCGTAAATGGGCCGGCGTATCCGCGCGCAATTCAAATTAGCAGGTAGGGGGCATGCGCCGCCAGTGGACGTATCCCAGTGCGCATTCTCCAAATCACGTCGCAAATAGTCAATGAAAACAACGTGAACGTAACTCACGCCCAGCCCCATTCTGAATCGGCTTACGCAAACGACGTAAAATAGAAACATTTTGGCACGGTCCCAACGTCCATACTTAACATTGGCTGCGCCATGTTTTTGTTGGAATAACTTTACGCCTGAAAAAGGCCTTACGTAAACGGCGTATCTTACTGCTACGGCCGGGCGTACGTTCGTGAATCGGCGTATCTAGCTAAATTACATATTCGACGCGTAAATCGACAGAAGCGCCACCTAGTGGCCAGCGTAAATATGCAACTAAGATACGACGGCGTAATACAATTACGCCGCTCGTATCTTAGCTCAATCCCGGCGTATCTTGTTTTTTGAATACAGAAAAAAGATACGTCGGCGCATTTCAAAAGTTACTCAGCGTAACTCTTGATGAATCTGGCCCTACATGTTCACTAATGCACTGTACACACGATCGGTCCATCCGATGAAAACGGTCTGATGAATTTTTCCATAAGTTATCCGATGAAGCCGACTGATGATCAGTCGTGCCTACACACCATCGCTTAAAAAACCGATCGTGTCAAAACGCGGTGACGTAAACCACGTACGACGGCACTATAAAGGGGAAATTCAAATCCAATGGCGCCACCCTTGGGGCTGCTTTAGCCGATTTTGTGTTAGTAAAAGACAATACGCGCTTTTCTGTCTGTTACAGCGTGATGAATGTGCTATCTCTATAACCAACGCTAGTTTTACCAGAAAGAGCGCTCCCATCCCCTAATTTAGTCTGAGCATGTGTGGATTTTTAACCGATGGACGTGCCTACAGACGATTGTTTTTTTTCCTATCGGTTAGTCAACCATCAGATAATTTGAAAACAAGTTCCTAGTTTTTTAACCGATGGATAAAAAAACGATGGGGCCCACACACGATCGGTTAGTCTGATGAAAACGGTCCATCAGACCATTTTCATCAGACAAAACCGATCGTGTGTACGTGGCATTATAGTTCTATTGTTCTCTACTAAGCATTAAGTTACAAGCTTCACGAAGAAACAAAAAAGTTACAAAACATTTAGCAACCAATAAAATAATTTGATAATTTTCACTGGTATGCCTACACACTATGAGAAAATTGGGCGAACAATCGGTCGGTTTTCCTCAATGTTTCACAGCAAGCCGGAACCGAGGGTAGAAATAATGTTTGAAATGTCTCATTTGATAAAGGCTTTTTTTTATTATTTATTGTTTTTGATCATGCGCCGTTTTTCGTATCTGATATTTCTCATACAAAAACATTGTACAAAGCGGTACACATTAACCACTTCAGACCCGCGCTATTGACAAAATATGTCAACAGCACGGACCTGAGGCGCCAACTAGATGTCTTTGGACGTCATTTTAAGTGCATTACCCGCGCGCGCCACTGGGTGGCGTGCCTCGGGTAAACACTGTCCCGCCGCATCGCTGAAGAGCCGATGCGTGGACCTGGCAGCCGTTGGGTACATGCGATCGGCGGGAACACGAGTAGATGACAGCAGGGACGTGGAGCTCTGTGTGTAAACACAGAGCTCCACGTGCTGTCAGAGGAGACCGATCTGTGTCTCTTGTACATAGGGACACAGCATCGGTCACCTCCCCCAGTCACCCCCCTCCCCCCACACAGTTAGAACACACCCAGGATAAACATTTAACCCCTTCCTCACCCGCTAGTGTTAACCCCTTCCCTGCCAGCCGCATTTATACAGTAATTAGTGCATTTTTATAGCACTGATCGCTATATAAATGTGAATGGTCCCAAATTTGTGTCAAAAGTGTCCGATATGTCCGCCGCAATATCGCAATCCCAGTAAAAATCGCAGATCGCCACCATTACTAGTAAAAAAAATACAAATAAAATAATAATTTTGTTCCCCATTTTGTAGGCGCTTTAACTTTTGCGCAAAAAAAAATAGTTAAAAAAAAAAAATGCGATATTTAATATAGCAACAAGTAAAAAATATATACAGTGCAGAAAATAAGTATTTGAACACCCTGCTATTTTGCAAGTTCTCCCACTTGGAAATCATGGAGGGGTCTGAAATTGTCATCGTAGGTGCATGTCCACTGTGAGAGACATAATCAAAAAGAAAAATTCCAGAAATCACAATTTATGATTTTTTTTAACTATTTATTTGTATGATACAGCTGCAAAGAAGTATTTGAATTCTGACCCTCAAAGACCTGTTAGTCTGCCTTTAAAATGTCCACTTCCACTCCATTTATTATCCTAAATTAGATGCACCTGTTTGAGGTCATTAGCTGCATAAAGACACCTGTCCATCCCATACAATCAGTAAGAATCCAACTACTAACATGGCCAAGACCAAAGAGCTGTCCAAAGACACTAGAGACAAAATTGTACACCTCCACAAGGCTGGAAAGGGCTACAGGGAAATTGCCAAGCAGCTTGGTGAAAAAAGGTCCACTGTTGGAGCAATCATTAGAAAATGGAAGAAGCTAAACATGACTGTCAATCTCCCTCGGACTGGGGCTCCATGCAAAATCTCACCTCGTGGGGTCTCAATGCTCCTAAGAAAGGTGAGAAATCAGCCCAGGACTACACGGGAGGAGCTGGTCAATGACCTGAAAAGAGCTGGGACCACCGTTTCCAAGGTTACTGTTGGTAATACACTAAGACGTCATGGTTTGAAATCATGCATGGCACGGAAGGTTCCCCTGCTTAAACCAGCACATGTCAAGGCCCGTATTAAGTTTGCCAATGACCATTTGGATGATCCAGAGGAGTCATGGGAGAAAGTCATGTGGTCAGATGAGACAAAAATAGAACTTTTTGGTCATAATTCCACTAACCGTGTTTGGAGGAAGAAGAATGATGAGTACCACCCAAGAACACCATCCCTACTGTGAAGCATGGGGGTGGTAGCATCATGCTTTGGGGGTGTTTTTCTGCACATGGGACAGGGCGACTGCACTGTATTAAGGAGAGGATGACCGGGGCCATGTATTGCGAGATTTTGGGCAACAACCTCCTTCCCTCAGTTAGAGCTTTGAAGATGGGTCGAGGCTGGGTCTTCCAACATGACAATGACCCGAAGCACACAGCCAGGATAACCAAGGAGTGGCTCTGTAAGAAGCATATCAAGGTTCTGGTGTGGCCTAGCCAGTCTCCAGACCTAAACCCAATAGAGAATCTTTGGAGGGAGCTCAAACTCCGTGTTTCTCAGCGACAGCCCAGAAACCTGACTGATCTAGAGAAGATCTGTGTGGAGGAGTGGGCCAAAATCCCTCCTCCAGTGTGTGCAAACCTGGTGAAAAACTACAAGAAACGTTTGACCTCTGTAATTGCAAACAAAGGCTACTGTACCAAATATTAACATTGATTTTCTCAGGTGTTCAAATACTTATTTGCAGCTGTATCATACAAATAAATAGTTAAAAAAATCATACATTGTGATTTCTGGAATTATTTTTTTGATTATGTCTCTCACAGTGGACATGCACCTACGATGACAATTTCAGACCCCTCCATGATTTCCAAGTGGGAGAACTTGCAAAATAGCAGGGTGTTCAAATACTTATTTTCTGCACTGTATATATATATTTTTTAAATTGTCGCTCTTTTTTTGTTTATAGCGCAAAAAATAAAAACCGCAGAGGTGATCAAATACCACCAAAATAAATCTCTATTTGTGGGGAAAAAAAGGAAGTCAGATGTGTTTGGAGCCACATCGCACGACCGCGCAAATGTCAGTTAAAGCGACGCAGTGCCGGAAGCTGAAATTTCGTCTGGGCACAAAGGGGGTTTATGTGCCCAGTAAGCAAGTGGTTAAAACTAAATTCATTTGTCCTGTTCTCGTACAGGGGTGTTCCAGACTTTTTTTATGTTTATTAAAAGTCAGCAGCTACAAAAAGTGTAGCTGCCGGCTTTTAATAAACATACACTTACCTGCTGCACGGTTCCAGCGACGCGCCGGACGGGGCTAGGCTCCTCCCCCCCACCCGGCTGACGTCTTCATTCCAAGTGTGGGCACCCGGCCGTGACAGCTTTCGGCTTTACGGCCGGGCACCCACTGCGCATGCGTGAGCGGCGATGCGCCCTCCGATTAAACAGGCGATCACCTGGGACCTGTGACGTGTCCCAGGAGATCGCCTACAGGGAGGGGCTGCAGTAAGGCGATTAAGCTATTCGCCTTACCAGCCCCTCGGCGGAAGGAGGAAGTGATACAGGAAGTCCCACTCCTCCTGAAGCCCCCATCCCCCCCCAAAAAAAATTACATGTAAGGGGGTGAGGAGTGGGTTAAGCGGAAGTTCCAATTTTGGGTGGAACTCCGCTTTAAAGTGATGGATTTGGATTGTTTCTAAAGGACGTCACTTGAGAAGGGGGGGGGCATATAGCTTTGGTAAGCGGTTACCTTTAATCACAGATTGGGTGTCGCTGGCGACACAGTATTTGGCGTCAAACTTCATTTAAAGGAGCACCATTTCAGTGACACAGATTTTTTGGGACTTTTTGATGTTTATAATCCTTATTCTCATTTAATTTAGGTTATAATTCTTTTTCAGTTACAGCGCAACACTATTTATGTATAAGTTTAAAGGGAGGGATACTGTTTGTATGTGCAGCTCAAGTACTTCATGGTTTCAACAACTTCTTGCACAAGTGCACGGTTATTTTTTATTCTTTATTAAAAAAAGGACTGTCACCTGGATAAAGAAAAGCTCTGTGTCCCCGAAACATTGATTTTGACATGGGATTTCATTAAACTTCCTGGATTCAAACCTAGTGTGCTGGCTTCTTCTCACACTTGAGCCCCCAACTATCACCTTGGAAAACAATAAGTCAGTGAGGTATGGGGTTGTTGACATTCGTGTCTGCATTCACTCTCCTCTTCTGGTCTGGTAACCACTAAGGAAGGAAAGAGAAGTTTTAAATTAAGTTGTCACCAGAACAGGAATGGACCGGAATCTATCAATGCAGACCTGTATTCTGGCTGTGTTTTTGGGACACGAAGAGAGTGGAAAATAAAAGAAAAAAACCTAGAAGGAAAGCTCTGGATGGGTTTCACACGAAGCCCAGAGAAGTTGTACAGTGTAGACTGTATGGCACTGGAGATATGCAATGATTTAAGAATACAATCAGAAATGACCAAACAAATTGAAGGATAAGGATAGCCCTCGTAAAGATTTACTGTTTAAGAAACAGAGTGCAGAGAGGGACAGTCATCTAGTAATAAAACTTTTACAATGCAGTAAAATGCATCATAAAATGAAAACCATCACCCAGAAGTGCTGACATTTCTTACAAAATAGAGCATTAGATATTTTTATTTCCGAATGCCCCAAAACAGACTGTGGAAGGAATACATCCATACGGAAGAGGGGACTTGTAAGTGGTGTAAATATTCTCCATATATTTATGACGTCCATATACATTGGAAATAAAGGCCCGGATTCACAAAGCACTTACGCCGACGTATCTCGAGATGCGCCGCGTAAGTGTAAAGATGTGCCGTCGTATCTATGCGCCGTACCCACAGAACAAGATACGCCTGAAAATAGGCTACTTCCGACCGACATACCTTTCCTACGCCGGCGTATCGTGGGCGCATATTTACGCTGGACGCATCTGGCGCGCCCATTGATGTTCTATTCAAATATGCAAATGAGGGACATACGGCGATTCACAAATGTACGTACGCACGGTGCGTGCAAGTTGTACGTCCGGCCTAAAGTTACCCCTCATAAAGCAGGTGTAAGTCAGCAACAGACGTGCACAGGTCAGCTGGAGAGCAGCTACACCACACTTGGAGGACAACACATCTGTATGCCAACATGCCAGGGGCAGCCATGGTCATAGCACTACTGCGTCTACAGGCACGGAAGAGGATATACCAAACGCGCATGAACGTCTTTGGCATGGGGGAATCGGAGGTGTATTACATCTTCAGATTCAGCCCTGATGCCATCCTGGAATTAGCCACAACCCTGCATGATGACATCACCAGCCAGACACGATGCTCACATGCAGTGCAGCCACTGGTCAAGGTACTGGCAACACTCCATTTCCTTGCCAGTGGATCTTTTCAGCGTACAAGTGGAGTCGTGTCTGGGATGTCACAATCCACCATGAGTAGATGTGTACACCAGGTTGTCCCTGCAATCCTCGCACACATGTCCCACCACATCATCAGCCTCACCAATGAGCACCTGCGGCAGAAGGCAATGCAGGATTTCTAAAGAATTGCCAGATTCCTACGCACAATCGGGGCCATTGATTGCACACATGTGGCACTACGGCCCCCCCCCCCCATGCCACAGAGCACATGTACCGCAATTGTAAGCATTGGCATTCCATCAACGTACAGGTGATAGCCGATGGTCAATGCCTCATATGGCACGTCCGTGCCAAACACCCAGGGGCCAGCCACGACAGCTACAAATACCGTCAAAGCAACATCCCAACAGAATTCAAACAGAACGTGTACAGGGACAGCTGGCTGGTTGGTGAGTGACATGGGTGTCAGGCATGACTGTCCGACCCCATGATGCAGACATCACGAGGGGCACATGCCAACATCCGCCTGTCTTTTCCCTTCAAGGTGACTCGGCATATGAACTTGGGCCCCATCTCCTGACTCCATACCGGAATCCCCAAACCAGAGGAGAGAGAAGATACAATGCTGCGCACATACGCACTCGTGCAGTGGTGGAGCACACATTTGGCAACCTGAAGTCCCGTTTCCAATGCCTGGATAAGTCCGGGGGGACCCTGTAGTATTCCCAAAACTTTGTGTGCCAGATCATCGGTGCATGTTGTGTGCTGCACAACTACGCCATGAGAAAGGGCCTGGAGATTGACATATGTACATATGTGATGACCTGACCCCCGAGCCACACAGCCCCCCCTGAACGAGGCTACCCCGTCTGCTGAGGGAAGAGCAGTCAGGAGGTGCCTCGTGGTAGGCATCTTTGCACGTTAAACACACATTCATCATGGCACACGGACAATGCACGCATGCACACCACTGTGGTGCCTAGCTCACACACACACACCACATCCACCTCACATTGGATTAGCCCAAATCCACCATGCAGGACTTGGGAGCAGCAACGCCAAGACACCAATCATGTTGCTGTCCATTCATACCACATTCACACGGTCGTGGGGATAACCTCTCGACGACCCAGGGTGACACGCCTTGCTGGCAGGAATGCTACCCACACTCACACACCAGTCACACTGTAGCTTGCACTCCTCACCGTGTGCAGATACTCCAAAAAAAAACAACTCATATTTTGAGCACAAAAATAAAATAAAAAAACTCATAACCTGAGCATAAAAAAAAAAGGCACTCATCTGCCCTGTCGTGGGACACGCATGGTGCCATGGCTCCTGCTCCTCAGTTGCCTGGGGGGAGCCTTAGGTGGGGGGGTGGGGCATCTGGAGGAGGATCATCCCCTGGTCTCTCCCTGGCTGGCTGCCTGCCCACCAATACCAGGGCAATGCGGGTGAGTACCGCATTTGTCTCAGCCTGCATCCGCAGCTGGCGGGTGGTGTTGTGCCGCTGCTGGCGCCTTATCTGCCTCCCTCCGCCTGTACAGCCCCTGCAAGACTCCTGACCTCTGCCACAAGGCCTGACGTGGTGGCCTGCAGCTCCCCAAGGCAGATCACTATGGCAGTGCAGTTCGCACTCACATCCTGCAGGCTGTCAGAGCTGGAGGTACTCTGATCAGCCTGCAGTGTGAGGGCACGCTGGACACACAAGGTGCAGGCAGCCTGGGTCTGGGCCGAGGAGGCCAGGCTCTCTGCCACACGACGCAGGTCACCCGCTATAGCACCCATATGGCGGGTCTGCTGGGCCTGGTCCCTTGCCAGATTTTCCTCCAAAGCATCAGGATCACCCCTGGTCTTGCGTGTAGCCTTTCTGGGGGCAGGAGAGGCTTGGGGACGGCTGTATGGGGAGGCCCTTGAGGGGCTATCCCTGATGGGGGAGAAGGCCCTTGAGGGGCTATCCCTGATGGGGGAGAAGGCCCTTGAGGGGCTATCCCTGATGGGGGAGGTGGTTTGGGAGGGTCCAGGGATGGTGTACCCCTCCTGGAGGTAGACACCTTCCTGAAGGTCCACTTGCTCCTCCTCAACTTCCTCTAGAGGAGAGGTGTGGGCACTCTCCTCCTGGGATGGCATGGGTCGCCCAGCAGCCGAAGATGGCCCAGCTCCTTCCAGCACATCTGTGGATGACACAAAGCATTCACATGTTGGTGGACCCACACACTTGTCACATGTTCCCTTGCAC